>JAJJWX010003930.1:0-11603 GCA_023529315.1 Papaver bracteatum | reverse complement strand
GGTGTAGTGTAGGATTTCCTGCAACTACATCAAGAATTTCATCTGTTGAAACCACTGTAGGTTGCAACTAGTTCAGACATATATGCAACTAATAAACTGTATTATGTATCATTTCAGGTTTACTCAAACTTTTACACATATAATTAGCACATGTAACTAGCAGTTACACATTCAATTATCATGTGTAACTCGCAGTTACACATCCAATTGGCATGTGTAACTAGTAGTTACACGACTTTATAATCTGGTCTGGGAGTTAATCTACTATATGCAATTAGCTTGCGTACCCGTAAAGTATGAAGGTGGTCAAACTTCAAAAGCTAACAGTTCCTACAAAAGTATACAATTATGTATATTTCATTATGTTGTCCATACACTACTTTTTCTATGGACTTGCTATGGACTTAAACTGGTTAACATAGTTCCACTAGTTAGTCCTACATTTACTTAAACAAACCATTTCCATTACTTACCTACAGGAAGAGATATGGGCATCTGGATTTGATCGTAGTAGCATTAACTCATCACCTCGATCATCATTGACAGCAAGCCGATCATTTTTTTTTATTTCATGAACAATTGCTCTAAATTCTCAACACTAACTGAACCTGAATCATTCAAATTGGCGTTACTCTACAAGATAACAAGTAACTAATTAGGTTTAATCATACACAATACTACTACTTGTGAAAGGCCTACTAATTTGGTAATTGCTTGTGTAACTGCAGGGTACATAAGAAACACATAGGTGTAAGTCCTAAATACAGATATTACATACAAAATGTACACAAATAACAGCCCCCTTCTAGTTGATGAATTATCATCCAGTATTGAATTATTCGATTGCTTTTCAATGCTTCCCCGTATCAATACTTGGTACTCAAATTTTGACATTCTTGCAGCTTAGTTATGTCGAACTAGCTAAAATAGGAGAAACCACCAAAGAGAAGAAGAAACATGCTGTATTTTCTTTAATATAAGGTTAATACCTTTTTTTTTTTTTTTTGTTAAGTCTAAATTTCATTGATAGAAGCTTAATAACAAAACAAAAAAAACCCGACCAGAATAGAGGCAAAAGAGCCCCTAAACAAGCCTGTTAATTGAAACGGAAATATTTTACATTAGGATATTCCACAGAAAGCAAAAAATCTGGTCTTCACGTATAATGTCTACCTTCCTCACAATGTAGTTCACAACCTCTTTTTTCCATAATGTCTGCTGCAAAGTTAGCTTCCCTAAAGGTATGCTCAAACTGGATGTCTTCAAATTTTAGAGAGACTGCATTCCAACGCTGCCTCACAAACCAGGGAAGCGAAGCAGAAGCCAAAGTCGTCACTGCACTTTTAGAATCTCATCTAATGCAAATTCTCGTATACCCCCATTGAGTTGCCCATTCCAGCCCAATAATAATTCCAAAAAGCTCCGTCAGATAGTTTGAAGTAATACCCAAGCCAAAACTCATTACTCCCACCACATTCGCCTCATGATCCCGCGCCACCACACCAGCTCCCGCCACCCCTGGATTCCCCCGAGCCACGTTATCACAGCACAGCAACAACTCATTAACATCTGGAGCAGACCAACCGCATTCCACAGGAGTACGAAACTTCACCTGCATGTGCATCACTTTGAAGAAGTTCAGCACCTGAAGATCTTCTAAGGAGTTTTGCATAAAACCCTTAAGTCTACAAGAATATTCCTGCACCTGGTTGAAAACGTTTTTTTGAAAGAAATTCCAGCTAGCCTTTTTGTTCTCATAAAGGAAACGGTTTCTAGTTTGCTAAAGCTCCGAGCGAACTACTAGATTAACTAACAGCCACAGATCCTTGAAGATGCCACTTTTCCCTTTAGCAGCCTTGTAAGCAGTCGGGAGATGTAAATTCGATTGAATTCCAAAGATATCCTTCACCCACAACCAAGCCTTAACAGCAAACGGGCAATGCCACAACAAGTGCTCAAGCATTTCTTCATCTGAACTGCACAAGCAATATTTGTTAGCAATCTGAATTTTAAACCTGTGTTGCACTTTGTCTAAAGTAGGGCAATCACCTCTTAAAATCTTTTAGTTTCTCGCAGCTAAAGTTGGGTGAACAGTTCTTCTCCAAAGCAAGCTTGCACCATCCAGATTTGCATAAACCCTACGCACTAAGTTTTTGGCAGACCTGACAGTGAAAACACCCTTAAAATAGGGCTTCCACGCCATACAATCACAACCTTTTAAGGGCAATGGCATATCTACCTCCACAATACCTACAGCTAACATAATATTAATGCATTTTTCAGTCAGGTTCCAAGCTCCATTTACAATCATATCCCCAACCATAACATTGCGGTCTAAAGAGAAGTCTTCCAGAATTTCCGTAAAGCTTTCCTCTCCCACCCAAACATCATAGTAGAGTGAAGTATTTCGACCATCGCCAATCGGAACTTGAGCATTATCTTCCACTAAAGAGAACACCCATTTTATGCTAGGCAGAATAGATGATTTCACATAGTCCACTATCTTACCGTTCTTCTTAAAGAATTTTGCACGGAGAAAGCGAGCCCAAATTTTATTTGACTTTCTAATATTCTACCACAGACCCATAAGCATCGCCTTGTTCGTAACACTCAATTGTGTTATACCTAGACCACCTTCTTGATAGGGAGCACAGACCTTGTCATAAGCCACAATGAAAGATTTACTTACCTTAGAATCTCCAGACCATAAGAAATTCCGAATACCTACTTCACATTGATGTACAAACTTCCTAGGCCACTTAAAAACTGCCATATTATGAATATAAAAGCTCGATATAACTGATTTCACCAATACCACCCTATCTTGAAAGGAAAGCAATCGACCTTTCTAACCATCCAATTGATCTTTAATTTTTTTCCACCACATTAGCTATATGGTGGTATTTTACAGCTCCTGACATCACTTTGACCCCTAAGTATCTGTCTGGAAAGGTCGCAACCGACATCCCCAAGAAATCAGAAATCGTTGCTCTTCTCCGCAAAGAACCTCCACCATAATAAATCTTGCTTTTAGCCCTACTGACAGTCTGACCAGAAGCACGCTGATAAGAAATCAAAAGAGCTAAAATATTCCTCAAGCTCTTCATATTACCCTTGCAATAGATCATAATGTCATCTGCAAAAAACAGGTGAGTGGGAGAGATACCTTTTCTTGTCACCATAGTGGTCATTGCACCTTCACGAAAGAGTTTCGTGATATTCCTACTAAGAATATCTTCAACCAACACAAAAATCAAAGGAGAAAGCGGATCACCCTGACGCAGCCCTCTATCAATAATGAAGTAACCTTCCGGATTGCCATTAACCAGAACAGAAATCCTAGAAGACTTTAAAATATTCATAATCCAGTCGCACCACCAATCCGAGAAACCGTACCTTGTAAACACCTCTAAAATAAAACTCCAACTAATAGTATCAAAAGCCTGAGTAATATCTAGTTTCAGACCAACATTCTCATCCTTGCGCTTAATTTGGATTTCATTCACCATCTCCGAAGCAAGGCTAATATTTTCATGGATATATCTACCCTTCAAAAAAGTAACCTGCTCCTTAGAAACTAGTTTACCCAAGACTGTACCGAGCCTTGTTGCCATAATTTTAGTAAAGATTTTAAAGAAAACGTTACTAAGACCGATTGGTCTAAAATTATTAAGAGTATTAGCACCTCTTTCCTTAGGAAGCAGCAGAAGTAGGCTAGAATTAACCCCATGAGGAATAAATTTATTCGCCCAGCAATATAAAGCAGTGCCAACCAAGTCCTGATTGATATCATCCCAACAATGTTTGTAGAAAAAACCCGCAAACCCATCCGTCCTAGGAGCACTATTTGCACCCAACGAGAAGACAGCCGTATAAATTTCTTCAAAAGAAGGAGTCTTATCCCTACTACCCCTCTCTTCCAAAGTAATACTGTCATGCTCCACATCAAACAAAGCATCCACAGGGACAGAAACATCACCATTGAATTTTTTTGTAAAATAGTCCACCGCCATATCTCTAATTTTGTCACAGTCTGTGTGAGTTATCCCTTGATCATCCACAAGCTCCGAAATAGTATTATTATTCCTTCTAATCCTGATACTATTGTGAAATAAACTAGTGTTGCTTGCCACCTCAACCAACCACTTGTTTCTAGATTTTTGCTTCAACATTGTAGCCAAATGGATACAAATATTTGTAACATCAACCAACGCCTCTTTCATGTCATTAAATTTAGGCAAATCAAAAGGGTCATCATCAGTACATATTAACGCCTTTTCAAGTCGAATATGTGTTTGCTTCAATCTAACGTAAACACTACCAAAAACCTGGAGATTCCAAACCTTCATCTCAGACTTAAGTTTTTTTTAACTTCTGAACATAAACAAACGCCGGATTTCCTATCAAAGGAGCTTTCCAACTATCTTGCACCATTCTCATAAAGTATGGGTGAGAGAACCATATCTTTTGAACACGGAAAGGAGATATTTTTGGTCTAGAATTAGCAAAAGTGTACCCAATGAGAGGAGAGTGGTCGCAAACTTCCCTAGGAAGAGCTTTACACCGCCAGTAATCGAAACGACTCAACCAGTATTCATTTATTACCGCTCTATATATCTTGCTAATAATTCTTCTAACACTCGATTGTCTATTCGACCAGGTAAATTTGCTCCACAAGGCTTCAACTTCAAATAAGTTATTATCTTCAACCCAATCACTAAATTCATTCACCACAGCAGTATTTGGAAGTGTACCCCCTTTCTTTTCCTCATTACGAAGAACACAATTAAAGTCGCCTATGACCAGCCATGGAACTTTTTGATCCCCCAAGTTGAGTTGTCTCCAAATATCTCTTCTAGTCATCTGCACACAGCTAGCATGGACCATAAATATCAAAACCCCATCAACTTCAATAGTAACAGCTTGACGGGATGTATTAACCACCACCGGCTCAGCACTATTATTGGACCACAAAACCCATAGATTTCCAATGGAACTCTCTGTAGAATTATGAAAAATAGAGGTGTTGAAACCTTGTAACTGAAAACGCTTTACCGAACCTGATTTAACCGACACCCTTGGCTCAGAAATACCTACGATATCTTGTTTATGAACCTTAACTAACTCCCTAAGTTTGAATTGCGCTTCAGCACGCACAGTCCCATTTATATTCCAAAAAAGGACTTTCATTTTGAACCAGTTGATTTAGAGTTAGACCGCATAACTCTCTGAGCAGGTTTACCAACTTCAGATTTGTTTGTACCATCACCCATCTTGGTTATAGTGGTCATAGTCCTGCCTCCTTTAGGAATACCTTGATCCACAACCTTAGTACTTACAACATTAGAATTCCCAGCAGCCCTAGGAATTGGAAGACTTGTAACCGCAATATTAGTTGGAGTGATAACCGGCGTTTTTGAAGACCACTTGTCTGATAAAGTGTCAAAAAATGGCATAGCGCCATCTCCCACAGTTGTTTCATAAAAAAAAACCTAGTTATGCATTAAGCACATCGAAATTATTATGTGATACAATACTTTCCCTTTCATACAGGGCATCAGTTAAAGGAGTGTCTGAAGAATTATCAGCACTCTTATCATCCAAAGAAAACGTACTTTCCCTCGCTTCCGAGTTCAAGACTGACTTAGATTTTGGCATACCTCATGTATCACCAGAAGCTAATGCTGCGAAAGTTGCTGCCTTATGCTTAGTTCTTGCCAATTCAACATAGGCAGGGCGGAACAAAGCTTCAGAATGTGATACTTCTTCCTGTATTTGTAACCCTACAGAAACTTGAACACCCCCCGATGGAATCTCGCCCTCCTCCAACACAGGATTCTCCATTTGCATCCCCATTGCTAAGCTACGATACAGCTCAGGAATGATAGGAATAATTGGAGCACCCTTTCCCTTTTTTCGTTTATGGTTTCCATATGTTGAACCCATATAGTAGGGGGTTATAGGAGTTTTCACAAATAGGTACCACACACTATTTCCAGAATTTAGCTAATATTTATCTCAGCGGAAAGTGGTGTTATTATTGTATAAATGATCCTGCAGGCACCATATAATGATAAATAGATCTATCCATTTGATGATCACATTAAAGATAATATCGACACATCACATGGTAAATAAACAAGACTGCTTATTTGAACTAATTATGTGTGACTCTGCATGTCCAATGTTGGATCAAGAAAAGCCTACATTCATGGATAATTAGTTGTAAAGAGTGTAGGGTGTTATAACAAGGTTATGTGTTTGTGTTAAGTAATCAAATAGTACCCAAGCTTGTTATGAAAAAAACTCTTATGTTCACCGGATGCTTCAAAATATAGTTTTCAAAAATAAAAGTTATCTAACAAGTCAGCGTCATTGAAATTGTAAAAATATGAAAAGAGATGGTAACAAAGTTTCATATTTTATAGTTGAAAAAAATTAACGTATAGATAATATTGAATTTAATTATCATTATAATCCTGAATTCTAAATATTGTCGAGGGACACTGAGACGCAAACTTATTTTCTATTAGACCATCCACAATAGTGCCAAAATATACCATATATGCTATAAGTTTTCTCTTAACGGTTGTGGCCAAAGATTTTAAGAAAATAAGACCAGATCTTAAACACCAAAGTGCAGTGCAGTAAAAGGTGTTCATTTATTTCCAAGCATTCATTACATAAAACACATTTAGGATCTTGTACAACCCAGCATTATGTAAGTATCAAAATTGGGTGCACCATTAAAACAAAAACTCTAGACAAGGAAAGATACCTTCAATGGCACATTTGAGTTCAACAACTCTTTGGCAGGGAAAGGTAACAAACCTCCCGTCTCAAGGGAATCTTAGGTATTATCCAATGAAAAATCCTCCCCACAGCACCACTGTCTAGAATCCTCATTAGACAATTGAGAAGGATCACCAATAATTTGAAGTAAATTTTCCACCTCCAACATCTCCTGCTCATTTAGATTTCTAATAAAATTTAAAATCTAAGCACCCTCATTAGATATCAGGTCACTTACCATTGCATTTTTCTGCCTGACAATATGATAAAGAAAAGGAAATAGATGCTTTAAAGGAAATTCACCAGTCCATACGTCATCCCAGAAATACATACACACACCAGAGCCAACTCTCAAAGAAGTACCAAATTTAACAAAATCTCTAGCTTTCAAGATTCCAGTCCACACACTATGACAGATAGAATTCTTTGTCAATGAAGGAAAAAAGGCATCTATTGCACCTCTAAACTTTTGGTTTATGATTCTTCTCCATAAAGCATACTTCTCAGGACCATATCTTCATATCCATTTTGAATGTAAAGCTTTATTCATCAACCGCAACTTCTTAACATCAATACCCCCTCTACATTTTGGCAAAGTTGTTCTAGACCAAGACACCCAACTCCTCTTTTTAATAGAATTACTAGAAGTTTAGAACCCCACAAAAACATCCTCATGATTTTCTCAATGTCTTTAGAAACAACCACTGGCATTTGAAAGATGGACAAATAATAGATTGGAAGACTAGACATAATACTTTGAATCATAATTAGCCTTTGACCCTCGGATAAATACCTTTTTTTCCAGCTAGATAATTTTTGTTGCATCCTATAAATGATATTATTCCAAATGATTCTGTTTTTGGACTTACTACCAAGAGGAATGCCCAAGTAATTCATTGGAAGTTGAGATACGGAACAACCAAACAAGTCAGTACAGATTTTTGCATTATGTAATTGACCTAAGCCCACAATATTACTTTCTCTATAATTAACTTTAAGTCCAAAGACAATCTCAAAACCCATTAGAACATTTTTCAGATTTTAAATCTAAGATTCCTCATCTTTAAGAAAGACAATCAAATCATCAGAAAATTGAAGATGGGTTATTGTAGTACCTTGTTGGGAGACATAAAATCCAGAAATAAGACCTTCATCTACATCTTTTTTGGTCATTAAGGAAATCACTTCAGCTACTAAAATAAATAGGAAAGGTGATATAGGATCACCTTTCCTAATACCTTTCTGACTTTTAAACATTTCAGTTACTTCTCCTTTTAATAATACTGCAAATATTGGAGTAGTAATGCACCATTTAATCCATGATCTCCATTTCATACCAAAACCAAATCTTGCCAGAGTAATGTACACACAGTTCCAATTTACATTATCAAAGGCCTTTTCAAAATACACTTTGCAAATTAAACCAGTGTCATGTTGCCTAAGCTTGGAATCTATGAGTTCATAAGCAATAAGAATATTATCTTGAATCTGCCTCCCATGGACGAAAGCCCCTTAAAAGTCTGATATTATAGAAGGAAGTACCAATTTCAATCTCTCAGCAAGCAACTTTGATATAATCTTGTAAACACTACCAATTAAACTGATAGGTCTAAAGTTATGTAGAGAAACCGCTCAATTACATTTAGGAATGAGAGTCAAATTAGTGCAGTTAATTCTCCAATCAAGCATACAAGTAGTCTCAAATTCCTTCACCACCAACATTAAGTCATTTTTAATCACACTCCAAGCACATTTATAAAATTCCATAGTAAAACCATCTGGCCCTGGACTTTTGTTTGTACCAAAATGTTGGATAACTGATTGCACTTCTTCTTCAATAAAAGGATTCTCCATATTCGTACTATCTTCAACTGAAATTGAAGGCATAATAATATGATCAAACCCTGGTCTTATTTTAAGCTTTTCAGTGAATAAAATGGAGTAATTTTTTTTAGTTTCTGTAGCAATCTGCTTCTTGTCATAAGTGAGAGAACCATCGACTGAGAGGCAAGAAGTATTGTTGCACTTGTATTTGAAATTAGTTAATTGATGAAGTAATGCAGAATTGATTTCACCCTCTTTATTCCATTTGTCTTTTGCTCTTTGATTTGCTTTTCTAGCTATATTCATTCATGGAAATAGAAGAATGTTGTTGTTTAGCTTCTTCCCTTTCCACTACCTCTGCCTCTGGAAAAACCCATAACTTCTTCAAGAGAAACCAGAACATCAATAGTGTGCTCTAAATTTTCTAGCTGAAAATGTAAGTTACCAAAAGTGTTCCTTTGCCAAGTTTTAATGAAGGATTTTAGAGCCTGGAGTTTCTTAGCAAATATGAAGCTAGGCTTGCCAGAAAATACCAAAGAATCCCACCAGATTTTGAGGTTATTAAGAAACTCTATATGAAGAAGGATAAAATTGTCTAGCCTAAAAGGAGATTAAATTCTATCACCAGAGTTACAACACAATAAAATTGGCGTTTGATCTGAAATTGGTCTTCTAAATCTCATCTGAATAGGTGCAGGGCAGTGCTCATTAAAATCTTGGGATAAGATAAATCTATCTAACCTGATAAGCAAAGTTGGTTGTTAATAATTCGTCCAGGTAAATCTTCCTCCAGCCATTGGTGAATCAATAAAGGAGAATCTGTTTACAAAAGCTCTGAATGATCTTCTATTCCCTAAAAACTACCTGGATTATTTTTTTCACCAGCTGACAGAATCGCATTAAAATCCCTCTCAATTAACCAAATATCATCAAACAAAATTCGAATGTCTCTTAATTCTTACCAGAACTGATTATAATACCCTGAACCAGAAGCTCCATAAACTGAAGTAAACAACCAAACAAAATTGTCAAAATCATTTCGAAATTTGATAGAAACAGAAAAAGCACCTAACAGATGATCTTCCATATGAATAATGCCTTCCTTCCACATGATAATTATCCCTCCAAAAGCACCTTCTGAAGTTAAATAAATGTAATTACATTTATTACTCCCCCAAAGAGATCGAATGAGATTATCATCCACCATAATATTCAAAATTGAATTCCAAATTGCAGTTAGTTTTGAATCATGACCCAAACCCCTTATGTTTCAACTCATAATCTTATGATCCATTAATAGCTACATAAGCCCTAAAAGCAATAAGATTAAAAGAAGAATCCAACTTCAATTTTCTGAATCAAAAGTACACTGAACTGCTTCAATTTGAGCATCGTACTCCTGCAGAATATGATTTTCCTCTTCTTCATCTGGTTCAAGAGCACCTAAACCATCATCATCTTCTCTTAGAGGAATTTCCATATCCATCACCGGTCTTGAATCTCTGATAATGATCTCCTTACAAATTAATCTCGTATTCGGATGATAAATCGAAAAACCCAATTTCTTATCGAAGTTTAATTGAGCATCAATTTTGTCACTTAACTTTCTATTCTCTGAGCTAGAAAGAGACGAGTTTGAAGTGAGGATATGCTTAGAATTAGTCAAAGCTTGACTCTCATCCACACTATTAACATAAGATCGATCAAAATCAAGTGTAGGTATGTGAGACAACGACATCGATTTAGAAGAATTATCGCCCATCATATTCAAATTAATATCCATCGGGTATAGTTGAATTGGATCATGGGAAGGCGTTCCCATAAAATGGTAGGTCTGAATTCCAAACTATTAGAATACAACCTCTCATCTGGACCATATCTTGATCCAAGACACTGAAACGGTTCGGGTCATGGGCAGGAGTTCCCATCAAAATGGTAGAGCCGATACCTGAAGGTAACACTCCCCCACCTGGCCCATATAACGACCCGAACCTTTACCCGATTTTTTCTTATGAAACATGACCCAAGGGATACAAATTTCACCCCCAAGCTCTGAAGTTGGTGCATTAGGCGTGCCTAGGTTACCCCTTAGTTTTTTATCCGCAACTTTCTTCCATACCTTATTTAACTTCTTTAGCGCCAAGTTTGTAGTAGAAAAAGATTTTGAATTTCAATAAGCCATATTTTCTGGCAAAAATGCAGCTTTGGAAGAAACTGAAATCGAAAATGCCAGACTATGGGAAGATAATTTTGATTGTGCGAATATTCCAGACCGATTCTTCTCCACTACAACCACCGATTTGATCCTGTGATGATCATGATGATTTTGCTGCTTATCATTGATAGGTGTAGAATACACCGTATTTACTTTCTATAGAGTTTATGCTTTCTTTGCTATTTTTCTTGTAAATTATGTATTTTACGTGTGTTTTTGAGTTATTAGGTACTCTGGAGTCACATGGAGGAAAAGAAGAATAAATTTTCCGAATTGAGACAAAAGGGCAGAATTGTCATTTAATAGGGCAAATATTATCGGGAGACGAGCCACGGTTAAAGGGAAACTCTCTTAGAGGAGTATTAAAAAAAGGCCATCTAAGGTTAAGGGGCAACTCTATTTGGAGGAATTTTAAACAAAGACTAGCTGTGGTTAAGGGGATGCCATCTGAGTAGCCCTTATCAAAGTGACCGGACACTGAATATCATTCTACTTCTACAACCCTAGATCGAGAGTCTATCAATCATTATTTGCACCTTTCACCTGAAATTGAGAAAAAAGACAGACAGATGCTGCTGCTACTGATTTCGAGAGATCGAGAAGAAGTGAAATTTTACTGTTCTTGAGAGATGCAGAGAAATGGAAAACAGATCGGGATAAAGAGAGATAGGGTTTCGTTATTGTCAATCGAGTCAAGAAATTAGAAATTTAAAAGGGGATCTGTGGGTTTTACTCAAAATCAAAAGCAGATGAGAAGATTGTTATCAAATTC
>JAJJWX010003928.1:0-12233 GCA_023529315.1 Papaver bracteatum | reverse complement strand
ATATATTTTGTCTCCAAATTCATCCTAAGAGAAACTCGTGTCTAACTCGGTAATCTTTGAACTGTGATGTTCAATTCTCGATATTTCTTATCCTGCCTCACCCGAAAGAGAAACTCGTGTCTAACTACGAGCAATCATTGAACCGTTGTTGTTCAATTCGTATATTTCTTCTTCAATTCATCCGAAAGAGAAACTCATGTCTAACTCTAGTAATCTTTGAACCCGTGATGTTCAATTCGACGATATTTCGTCTCCGGTCATCCTGACGAGAAACTCAAGTCTAACTCTAGTAATCTTTGAACCCGTGATGTTCAATTCGATATATTTCATTTGCAATTCATCCGAATAAGAAACTCGGGTCTTACTCTAGTGATCTTTGAACTCGGGATGTTCAATTATGATATATTTGATCTTTAGTTCATCCGTAAAAGAAACTTAGGTCTAACTCTAGTAATCTTTGAACCGGTGATGTTCAATTCTGATATATTTCGTCTCCAGTTCATCCGAAACAGAAACTTAGGTCTAACTCTAGTAATGTTTGAACCCGTGATGTTCAATTCTGATATATTTCGTATTTAGATCATCCGGACGAGAAACTCGGGTTTGACTCTAGTAATCTTTGAACCCGTGATGTTCAATTCTGATATTTTTCGTCTTCACTCCATCCTAAAGCGAAACTCAGGTCTAACTTTGGTAATATTTGAACCTGTGTTGTTCAATTCTGATAAATTTCATCCATAATTCATCGAAAGTGAAACTTAAGTCTAACTCCTAATCTTTGAACCTCATTGTTCAATTTCGATTTATTTCGTCTCAGTTCATCCGAAAGAGAAACTCCGGGTCTAATACGGTAATCTTTGAACCTGTGATGTTCAATTCTGATATATTTCTTCTCCAGTTCATCCGTAAGAGAAACTCATGTCTAACTCTGCTAATCTTTGAACTTGAGATGTTCAAATCTGATATATTTCATCTCCAGTTCACCCGAAAGAGACACTCAGGGCAAACTCTAGTAATCTTTGAACTTGGGATGTTCAAATCTGATAAATTTCATCTTGAGTTCACCCGAATGAGAAACTCAAGTCCAACCCTAGTAATCTTTGAACCTGGGATGTTCTATTCTTAAATTTCGTGATGTTCAATTCTGATATATTTCGTCTTAAGTTCATCCGAACGAGAAACTCAGGTCTAACTCTAGTAATCTTTGAACCTGGGATGTTCAAATATGATATATTTCATTTTCAGTTCATCCGAATGAGAAACTCAGATCTAACTCTAGTAATATGGCAACCTGAGTTTGTAAATTATGATATTTTACAACTTCAGTTCATCGGATTGAGAACATGAGTTGATCATTCGCATACACTATTTGAATTTTTGGTAAGTCAAAGGTCAATTACGATTTCCATATATATTTTTTATTTTTCCTACTCATTTGTCATACTTATTAAAGCTTTGAACTCTTATGAAACGATATCATATGGTGCTCCCAAAGTCAATTAAAGACATGAGAACCGTTCAATAAACTTTGTTTTTGACACATGGCAAGTAGCTAACCATCAAATATATATGGACCAATTAAATCAGTGTCATAGGGAATTTTTGTCTAGCTCTACCACACTATAACTGAGTTAAAGTACTTGTGCGAAACACGCAAACAAAAAAATAAGGTCCCTATATCTCCTTGATTAGTTACTCGATGTAGATATTAGGTTTTCCTATATATCGCTAGAAGAGAGAGAAAATCACTCTACCTTATCACTTTTCTTTCTCCTCCGCCTCTCACCATCTCAATTTTCTGTGTAAGAACATGAAACCCTAACTCTCTTTTTGTATCTTACATCTTCTACTATTTCCGCAATTATTCTTAATTCAACACTTTCATTCTCTAATCAGTAGTAACCACCACCGAATACCTTCACTCTCACTCTCGCTTTATAAATACTTACTGAAATTATCGATCTTCTTTGTTTAGGTTTTTAATTTGTAAGGGTTTAGATAAAGATCTTCTTTTCCCCATTAAATATCTTCAAGTCAATCTCAAAATCAAGATCGAGGACAAAACCCATTTCTCTAATTTCATAGTCTTCATTTACAGATTTTTTTATTATTGATTTTTTTTCTTTTATTGTTTAAGTTTGGATCTGATTTTAGGAATTGAAGTTTTCAGATTTAATTGATTTTTTGGAACAACCCACATGATCTTTAGGGTTGATTTTTGTTACTGTATTGTTATTGTTACTTTGTGAAGGTGGGTTGATCAGGTGTGTACAAAATTTTCACTACTGATGTTTTTTTAATTAGTTTAGTTTGGATCTGATTTTGCGATTCAGGAATTTCGTACTATTGATTATTTATTTTAATTATTTTTGTTTGGATTTGATTATTTGAATCAGGAGTTTCATATTTCATAGATTTTTGGCACAAGCCAGATGTTTTTAAGGGTTGATTGTTGTTAATATCTCTGTAAATCATGTTACTAGTAGAGAAACGCGTCACACATGTGTACAAGTTCACATTCATGTGAGCTTTCAACTATGTAGTAGTTCTTGAGTTGAAATTGTTTGTTTGAAGTCTTAATTTGGTCAAGACTATAAGAATATTCATTGTCTTAATTTGGTAAAAATTGCTGATGTTTATTGCACCTGCAGATGCAGGCAAGTACTCCGCTTTCTCCCATCATTTGACTTACTAGCATGGATGATTTGAAAATACCCATTAATTTCGTAAGGGTTTTGGTAAATTGATTTATAGAGTTGTTGAGATTTCTATTTTGAACAAGATGTTATTTGAAAATGTTGTTTTTGTCTTGATGATGGGTCTATTCGAACAACTGAATGACTAATATCAGCTTTTGTAGACATGGAGTTTGAGTCTGTGGGGTTTAAATGACTACCACACATATATTTTCACTGGGTTTGTCATCTTAGGAAACACCACAAAGAGTAAGTCTCTTGCTCGCCCTTGTTTTCATTTTATCTGTCTTTTAATCAATTACATTAGATGGGTTTATAACTAAGATATTTTGATAACAGTCTCAGTTCCAAAGAGGAGATGCAAATGGAATTTCATCAACTGCAATGTCTTTATTCAAAGTATTCGGTCCAGCTTATGGTGGTGCCATGTAAGTACAAGTTTTTTCATATTCTTAATGTGGTACAGAAACTAGTTTACACTTATTAGCCATTTCTGAGGTTATTTTCTTGTGGTTTAAAGGTGTTGTAGCTGATGGCAGATGATTACTACTATTGGGAAAAGCAGGGAGGTAATACTAACATCTCAAATTTTACCTTATGTTAACTCTGCAACCATTTTTCCATTCTCAGTTCACCATTGCGATTAGTTTCATCTGAAATCTTGCAGATAAGTCCTACTTCAATCCTGGGCCGTGCTTGGGGTTGTGTTATGCTTGATGGAGACGAAGTTTGCATCAAAGGAAAGTGAGTGTTTAGCTTTAAAAGTCCTTAATTTTTGATCTTAATATGTTGATTAGTCCTTGTTCACTATTCCAAGGCCTAGTGTAAGTGTGTTGAACCTCATGTGCTTTCTGTTGCCTGACCAATTGCAGGGCCATTTCTGTCACTCACACTGTGTTCGCAGATCTCTTGCACTGTATGCATTTAACATAAGGGAAGGCCTATTGTATAATATCCATCCATATCTATGATTCTTTAATATGTGTGTTGTAAATCGAGTATATTGTGCATGTATTTCGAATAATGTTTGATGGTGGTATTGTTCATGAATATACTTGAAGTGATTGATATAAAGATTTCATGGGTTTGGATAATGTCCAGTTAAGAAATATTTTATAGCCTTATAGTTAGTTAACAGAGGTATCATAAAGCTGGAGCCCATGAAAGTGCTTTACTGCTACAGATAGGGAGTTTTCTTCATGTTACCCTCAAGAAAAAGGAAGAGCATTGAATGTGTAAATCTAGGACTTGGCCATGTCTATCATCGCATCCATTATTAAGGTTTTAACAAGTACTTGTTCTTTCGTTATACATGTTTACTGTTAATATAAGTATTTATGTGTCATTGTCTTCATATGATGCCAAGAAACAAAGATGGTCCTGGCGGTGATGATGCATATGAATGAGCTTTCTTTGACCTTTCTGCATTATATTTCCGGATATCTTTTTATATGCTATCTACAATCATTTGAACAAGCTTGATATACCATTGGTTAAGTTATCATGTATGTTTAATTTCAGGTATTATTATGCGGTTGTGGAGTTTGATTCAAGCGATAGGAAGATTACATGTACAAAAATTGTGATGGTATTGAATTTGAAAGAACATCAAATGTGTTGTATCTGCCGTTTATACCCGATTCTATGGAATTTAAGCATCCGCGCCCCAGGGACATTTCCACAGAGGTACTATTCTTAGACATTTGTTTTCCAACTAACTTATGAAGTGGAACAGTGTTTACATATACATGCTTCAAGTATTCTGATATCACTGGTAGAATCTCAATGCTCCTTTGTTGTTTTTCACTTCAGGCACCTACGAACTATGAAGGTATAGATTTTCAAACTCGTGAACAGCAGCATAGCAACCTTGAAGTTATGTGGGACGAAGATGAGCCACAACGTATTAAGGCCCTGAAACGAACTTTCAACATTGACCAGGTTGGTGAATATTGTTATGGTCCTGGTTTGGTTGAGTAACTTTGAGTTTTACAAGACATTCGAGGTATTGAACTAGTTTATATAATTTAATGATTAAGGTCTCCATGTGGGTTCATGTTTGTTTACAGTTATTTATGCATAAGTAGTTCTGAATTGTACATATTCTTCTACGTTTTCGGGGGTTTGATGTTCGAGATAATGATTTTTCTTGGGTGCATGTTTGTTTACAGTTATACTAGCCTCTGATAGATAATGATTTTTGCTTGCTATACCGTGTATGAATTTGTACAACATGTATTTTTCTATAAGGAAAATGGTATGGAAAAAGGAATCGCTACTGCCCGTTACAATAGAAAGAAAATTAAGGAAGTTAGAAAAAGATAGATTAATGGATAGTCAATTACAATAGTTAGTTGATTGCACATGAAGTGTTTGTTGAAAATTTGAAATATTAATACGGCAATTAGTCCATCTGAATTGTTAGGGTGTATTTCAGACCCTCTTAGTACTCTGTTTAGACTTGTATTATAACAATATTTATAGCCAGCGTGGAAATTATATAAGCATCACTATAGAAAATCTTTGGACTCAATATGTGGTGATGGATTTCTATTGTTTACGTATCTTTCTTCTTGTGTGTAAGTAATGGAAAATAGCCTAGATATCAAGTATGGGATGATCTTGGTATAAATTTCAAGTGGTCTAGATTTCCACTAGATTCTTTATTTTTTTATGAAATTATGAGCCTGTCTTAATATGGGATGAAAATGTATCCATTTCGTTCGAGTTCAGTAATGTGCAGCTTATGGACTCTGTTTTATTTCACTTGGTTTTCATGGACCAGACCTCATTAAGACAAACTGCAAAGTCTGATTATTAGGTGTGTTTGAGGACAAATTAGTACCTCCTAATTTAAACGGAAGTGGAGTTTCACATTGCACTAGTTCGTTTTATATGCTTACATGGTTTGAACTTTGTTGGAATGTTTTGTATCTACTTTTATGAATTTCCTTGCTATTAGCATTAGTGTGTTGCTTGGTTGGTCTCTTCCCCTGTTCTGTGAACACCTTTTCAAGTTTCTATACACTTATAGTTGGGTTTACATGAATAATTTATTACAAGCGTGACTATTTAATTTGAATGTATGCATTATGTATTAAATTTGATATAATGTTATATTTCATATGAAACACAAACTAAACTATCTTTTTGTAGGGAATCCTGGTTTAGCTGTGTTCATGAAAGCGAGGTGATGCAACTGCATTTAATGCATCTACATCGCTCGTAGGTCTGAGCCTACTACTGGTGGTGTTAAGAATTCGCGCTGATACCACTTTGGAACTTTTGCTATTCGGTAAATTTCTGCTCTTGGCATTATTTGTTTTTGTAGTTACTTAGTTTCCAATGGGTAGGTTGTGTGCACGTGGAATATTCCTGGTAGCTGTTCTTTTATCTTTGGTATTGGTTATTGAACCAACAAATCTATGTACGTCTTTTAGTTGTTTACTTGTATGTTGGTTTCTTTAAGCTTACTGTTCATGTACAACTACGTATTTGTCTTAGTTTTAATTAATGGTCTAGAATTATGTGAAATGATATTTTTCTAAGCTCGTTACATAGTATATATGATACAAGTAATAAACTAAAAAAATCGTATCATTTATTTGTATATTTTTGTTCTCTTGTAACTTCCTTATTGAAGTTGGGCTTGTTTCTGTTTGGTTGCAGCTCATGAGTGTTGGCTTGATCCTTCACATGGCGAAGTCTCAGAAGTATTGTGTATTGGCTTAATCCATCAAATGGCGAAGGCTCAGTAAGATAGTTGTTGGTCTTTGGAGAAATTGCAGTATGAAGTATTTGTGTGAATTAGGTATGAAGAGATTAGAGAATATATGAATATATGAATTAGGTTTGCAGACTGAGAATATATGAATTGTGCATTGAAGAACAGGTTACAAGCCTGTATTTCAGGTTTCATTGTATTGCAGGCCTGTGTTTCAGGATAAATTGTGTTGCAGGCCTGTAAACTGGAAGGACGGGTCCATAAGAATGACCTGTCCTATCCTTTTTTTTTAATTGTAATTGAAAGAATTGTCACAGTTTTAACTGTGACCAAAACTGTGAAGATAAAAACACGTGTCATCTTCATAATACTGTTACAAATGAGAGTAACAGTTTAAACGTTACAGTAATTGTGACAAAAATATGTCAGGTGTCCGTCCATTGGGAATTTGTTGCAAAAAATATGCAACACTTATATGTGTTATTGTAGTCGTAAGAAAAAGTGACATGTGGCAAAACTTAATTGTTGCCTACGTGACGGTGCAAGACACGTGTCATCTCCTAACTGTTGCAAAGTTATAATAACAATTAAATCTGTTATAATTATTGTGACAAATGAGCCACGTGTCGGAATTATAAAATTAGGTTAACTGTTACTATTAATTTTTGTAACAGTTTATAAATGTGACTGTAATCAAATTTTGTCACAGTAAAAACTGTTACAAAAAAAGATAACAATTAATATCACATCATTTCTGTAACGGCGTATATGTGTTACAAATTTTTTTAGTAACAGATGCCCTGTGACAAAATCAAGGAGGAGGCAAACTTGATGGGAAACTTTCATGAATACATTTGTATTACGAACTTCTTATTTTAGATTATTTTTTTTTTTGGTAAATGAAAGCATGGTTTATGGTTTTGATTTTCTTGATTTTTTAGGTTAATGAGATAAGTATTACCTATGAGGGTTTTGGATTATTATTAGGATGGCTTGTTTTATGATAGTGCTAGTTTTTGGTTACGATTTCTTATGAATATTGCGTGTTGAAATAGTAAACCAATAAATTTTTTCAAGGGAAAGACTTACTCTGCTTTTGGATATGCTAACTAAAAAACAGGTCGGGTGTAAACTTGAAACTTTATTGGGAAACACCCGGTTTGGAAAGTTTAGAGTCGTCCCGATTCACATGATAGAGTCATCGATCCCTGAAGTCCTAGGTCCTCCCACTTGCTATTGCTAATAGGTTCTTACAGTAGCCCAATCGTGATCCATAAGAGGATTGCGCCCTCTTTTAACGTCTTGATGTATGGAGGTCAGAAGCATGAGATCAATGGTCGAAAGCTTCGATATTATGTAGAAAGATTAACCTATACTTATGGTGCCAATTATTTGTGGGTGAAAATGGTTTATAACGATTTCGGTAATTTCGGTAATTTGGTGTGTGGGTGAGGAAGCAATTTAAACCTAAACAATGTATTGCAAGGGAGTACTTTAGATTCTAGAGATCAATCTGTACAAGTCGGCACAAACCAAGAAATGATTCGTTCCATTTTTGCCTCGATCCTGAAAGTGAAGGAGAATGGGTTGGTTTTGGGGAGAGGAAGCAAGGAAAGTGATGAGACCAGAATAGTTGATTTCTGGAAGAGTAGTTGTCTTGCTACGACTTGTATCGAGAGAAGTGGGAAGGCTAACAAATGGAAAGCTAGCAGATTATTTTACGAGTGTTGTGTATTCACTGAGATGAACTTGTTGTTCGGTGGAAATAGGTAAGACCTATTTATACAAGTCGAAGTGAAAATGCTACTATGGTCTCATTAAGAGAATAGAAAAATGGGTAAGTAAATGGGAGGAGGTGGTAACTGTACTTGCGTGGAATTGATGTTCCATAAAAATGGATAGCATGGAATTGATGTTCTATAAAAGCGTTAACGCATGGAATTGATGTTCCATAAAGCGTTTCACCATTAACTCCTTGTATTTACTATACCGCCTCACCAAGATGACACTTCCTTATGATGGGCGTAGTGCTACGCCGCACGGCTGTAAGCCGCCAAACCAATACCCAAGAAAGGATCCCCCGAGTTTGTGATATGTGTTGATGTCTCGAATGCTTTTGTGGAAAACATGTGGCATGTTTGTTGTTGCCTGCCAAGTCGAGCTTGGGAGACTTGGCTAAGCTTGGTGACCTACGACGGTCGAGATTTTGCATCTTAAGAGGAAAGGATAGCCGCCGTTGATCGTCAGCACGCTTTCGTTTCGTTGGTGGCCGCATAGGGAAGGCGCGTGTGGTGGCGCGCAGCTAGGTTGGCACATGCCTATTAGCATGGCATGGTGGTGCGGCTTAGTTGGCGTGCGTTGGCATGGCATGTTGAGTGGCCAAACTTAGGGTTTTGGGTCAAAGGTTACCATGCGTCATGTCTGGTAACCTTGGATGGCTAGGATTTGCTCTCTTGAGATTGAAGGGCGGCCGTTGATTATCCTGCGCGCCTTTGTTTTGGTAGCCATGTAGGGAAGGCCGGTATGCGTGGCGTGGCTGAGTTCGGCATGCCGTTTGTGCATGGCATGGTTTGGCGTGGCCAAACTTAGGCTTTTCGGGGCAAAGGTCACCATGCGTCGTCGGTAACCTTGGACGGCTAGGATTTGCTCACAGGATTGAAGGGCGGCCGAAGTATGAATGTCGCACGCCTTCGTTTTGAGTAGCCATCGTAGGGAAGGCGGCCGAGCATGGTGGCATTGACTAGGTTGGAATGCGCGTTTGGCATGGCATGGTTGGGCGTGGCCAAACTTAGGTTTTGGGCCAAAGAGTTACCATGCGTCGTGCGGCAACCTTGGATGGCTGGGATTTGCTCCTGAGATTGAAGGGTGACCGATGGTGTCATAACGCCTTCGTTTTGGTAGCCGCGTAGGGAAGGCCGGCATGGTGGCGCGGCTAGGTTGGCATGCGTGTTTGGCGTGGCCGAACTTAGGGCTTTGGGCCAAAGGTTGCCATGTGTTGTCTGGTAACCTTGGATGGCTAGGATTTCCTCCTAATACTGATGGGCGATCATTGTGTCAACCGCCTTCGTTTCCGGTAGCCAGGATAGGGAAAGCCGAGCTTGGTGGCGTGGTGTAGGCATGGCATGGTTGGGCCCAGGGTATTGCCATGGGCAGTTTAGCTTCGTATGGCGCGGCCCAGGAGTCTTAGGCATCTTTGTTGTGCATGGTTCTGGCTTGGCATAGCTAGGGGCCAAGGCAATGTACGCATGAGCTTGGCATGGTGCGGCTACAGCGGTCTGTCGTGGACGGTTTGGCTTGACATGGTGGGGCCAGGGGTATGCCGTTGGCATGGGCGGCTAGCTTGGCTAGGTGAGTTTGGCTTGGCATGGTGGGGCCAGTGTTTGGCATGGGCGGTTTGGCTTGCTTTGCTGGGGCGAGGCTGGTATGTTTGGCTTGTGGTGCGGGGCTAGGGCAGCATGGTAGATTTGGCTTGGCATGGTGGGGCCAAGGTTTGGCATATAGTGCGGATAGCATGGCTGGGCACATGGGTGCGTAGTATGACCGGTCCGTATAATGACACATAATCATGGTCGTCGCGGAATTGGTAACACAGCAGCGGATAGAGATGCATGTCCAGACAATGTGTGGCACCAAGATGGTAAGACAAGAAAGGTTACTTGGCATTGGCAACATTATGCGATAGTATTGAATATCCTTATTCGAGTTAGCCCGACTCAAGAAAGGAATAAAGGATGAGATGCAAAGTCATGGAATGACTTTGGCATGGTCTAACTTTATCCAAGGCTTTTACTGTGCATATGCATCAATGGTGAGGTAAAACACGCCATTGGTGATAGTTGCTTGTCAAAGAGATGCAAATGATGCATATGAAGCATGAAGATTGAACTAAGAGAAGTAAAGACTCGGTTTTATTACGGTGAAGCAGTGATGCATAATGATGACGCATTACGAGTTGCAGGCCAGTTATATAGCAAGTAATGGCGCATTGGCAAACCATAATAGGCAGCACCAATCCATAATAGCCCGGTATATAGTATTGGTATCAAGTGTTTAATGGAATAAGCCTACTCTTCCAATGATACATTGTTGCCTTTACATTGTGAAGATTTGGCTTAGGAATGAAGCTTATTGGCCAACACAATAAGGCTTCATTGAAGGATTGCAAGACATGGACAAAGTTGACGGATGCAACATGCGATGTTGGCATCGATGCATATCCATGGAATTGAGTTAGCCCAAAATCAAGGATGATGCAAGAAGAGTGGAATAGAGTAAGAATAGTACATGCATTAGTTCGAGTAGGGCGAAGTGACGAAAGATTGCAAACAATTTGGTAATGCAAGAGTTTCATTGTTATTGTCAAGATAATTGGCCAAGTGAAACATATGAACAAGGTACCTAAGTGAGCTTAAGGAGATGCTTTGAATGTTTGAATCATAAGAATTGTCGAGTGCATGAGTTTAGAATGATAAGAATGTAGGGTGACAGGTGAACGTTGGCGCAAAGACAATCCGATTATGGCACAACAAGTGGTGCAATGCGACTCAAGTGACAGTTACGAGTTACAGTTACTGAGCTTCCTAAAGCATGCCAATGATGTGAGAAAAAGTAGAGCGGTTATAAAAGTTATAACCATGTGGGAGTGTTTATAACCACCAAGAGCAGATGTGGCATCTCATTGATTGATAACTCAAAGGTGGCGATTGAAAAGTAATTTGGCAATTAGGAAAACTACACGATGGGAACATGGATGTTCCATGCATGTGCAACTGTTGTGCACGGTTTTGGCAATTGTAACCACTATATAAATAGTCCTAAGGAGTAGGAAAATCAGGAGGATAAATAGAGGAGAGTTAAGTATAAGCTATTTGAGAGAGTTAGGCATCACCCAAGAGGGTGAATTGCACATGTTTAGTCCAAATGATGGACGAGTTTGTAATATTCATTTAGTGAATAAAATGGGTTTGTTACGGTATATCTTTGTGTTTATTATGTTCTTAATGTTTTGTGAGAATTGTTCAAGTAATTTAAGAACTTCTTATGCTTATGGGGGAATAAGGGTGAAGAGGAAGAGAAAAGACTTCTTAATTATGATGTTGCCTTATATAGTATGTAGGCTTAATGCATTTGATAAAGTGTGCAGGATGAAGTACTTATGTGGTGAAGCTAATTCCTTTGAAACAATAATTATTAGTCATATCCATGAAAATTTAGAGAGAAAGTAGTTAAATACCCATGTGGTTTGGCATAAAATCTCTTTTTCTTTTTTTCTGTGATGGCTTTCAAATGATATTAAATCATTCTTAATCAGAAAAAATAATCAAAGCTGAATGAAAGATATATTCAGCATTATTTTCCAAAAGTGTGAGCCTAGGATTGCATCTTCTATGTTTGTGTGTTTTCCAGAGTGGAAGTGCCAAATAAAGAACGTGCTGCATCTTAGCATGCCCAAGTGGAGAGCGAGTTAGAGGAGAAGAATTTGATATAAAGTGCTTTATAACTTAGTTTCTTCTTATCCTAACCGTTTAAGACAAGTGTGAAGCCATTGAGCAAGCCAACACTAAAATAGCATTAAAAAGTGAACTTGTTAATTAGGGAACTGCCCATAGACAAATGGGTATTCATGGGGTTGTGCAAGATTTCATAAGATTGGCCCAGGTTCTTGCATTATAAATAGTGAAAGAACCCTTGAAACGAGTTGTTCAATAGTTCGAGTGTTGAGGAACCACGTTTTGCGTTAGAGATTGATTGATGTATTAGGCTTTGAGAATAAGATTGTAAATCCATTGGTTGGACTATTTTCATTATACCAT
>JAJJWX010003927.1:0-37405 GCA_023529315.1 Papaver bracteatum | reverse complement strand
AAACCGAGAAGGTAAAGAATAAAATTCTTACCCACACCCACACCCTCGCCCTCGCCCTCGCCCTCGCCCTCGCCCTCGCCCTCGCCGAGCCGAGCCGAGCGAGCGTGCTTCTGTGCGAAGCACCGCGCGAACGGGAAAGGCAATAAGAAATGCAATAAGGTTTAGGCAACCTTGCCATAGTTTAGGGATTTCCCCATACACAAAGGTCTAAAGACCCAAAGGGCCATACCCTTAAGGCTAAACCAATGCTATTTAAGTCTAAAACTCTAAGTGTTTTAGTCTATATGGGACTAATGTTTTATTCATTCACATGAAAAAACATCTAGGGAGTAATAGGTCTTGGGATCAAAACATGGTCCATGCATTTTTTGATTAAAACAAAACATTGTTTTTTCTAACAGACTATTGGATGTGTGGTATTTAAGAATGAGAAGACGAACTGGAGGTTGGTTTTCGGAGCGATAACTCTTTTCTGCCATTGAGTTTCGACTGTGATTGATGATGGATGGACAGAGTTTAGCAGGGAAACGAGAACGAGACTGAAGCTACTGTCGTTGGGTTATTTTCGACAGTCTTGGATTTGTGGTTTGGTGTTGTTGCTGCTGTTCAGATGAGTTGTCGAGGTTATCAACAAAAGAAGATAAATCTGTTGTTGGGTTTCAGTTGAGAACTGAGAAGGAATTGACGTATAGGCTGCTGTTATTGGTAGCGATGACCAAGATGGAACACGGCAGTGGAAAGGGCGCATGGAAGAGATAATAACTGGAAGTGGTGACTGGTGACAACTGGCGATAAGAGTGTTCTTGGAAGAGCAGGGAGTTATCATTATCGTGATGCAGATGCAGATGCAAACGAGTCTTGGCAGTGAACTGGTGATGCTACTGCGAGTTTTATGTTAACAAGAAATGGAGAAGTGGACTGATGGGATGATGGTTGGTTGGCAGACATTGTTGACTATAATGGTGATGAATGGAAGAACTTTGAGACAACAAGAAAGACTCGTAGATGGCAGTAGTGATAGAGGAGATAGATTTCAGGTTGTTGACAACGATAAAGAGAAAAAGATGAAGAGACGATGGAGGAAATTATCAATGATGATGTGGTGACTTATGCGAAGGAGAAAGAATAATGGCTGCAGTCGGTGTCGTTGTTCAAAGAGAAATCAGGATGGAGTGAACAGCAGAGAGGAATGATTGTAAACTCAGATTTTTGAGTTTTTAACGGATGTCCTGGTATACGTGAGATAGTCGGAAAAGTAAAAATTCAGAAAATTTTGAAAGTCACGGAGTGTCTGGTGATCGAGGGTTTAATCATTTAAGTTTGAAAATCCAGGGAGAAATAATTCTCACAGAGGAGGGAGTGTCCGCGGGTGATCATGAGAAGTTGGTCGAGAAACTAAAAAATTCCGTAACTTTAAAAACTCATGGTGGCTTGAGTGCCCGTGGTTTTGATGAAGGGAAAACAAAATCCAGCAGAAAATTTCGCTCACGGACAGAGCAGTGTCCGTGAAAGTTTCGGAGGGTCAGTGAAAATTTACACTGTCTGTTCCGGAACTGACAGGCTAATAAGGTTAAGCTAGGGTTGTTGGGCTGGATTCTGCCTCCTGCGTGAGCCCATGAAGACAGTTTGGACGTGGGTTGTTCCTTCACATGATCTATACGTGGTTTTGGTGCTAGTTTGGCTAGTTTTGGCAACCATTCGACACGGGATTTGGTGCACGGGCATTTCTATTTTTTGGGACACCTATAAATGAGATATTTCTACAACTTCTAAAAAAAGAATCTTATAATCTTTAGTCAAGTTTTGGAGAGAAGAACACAAGGGAGAAAATCCAGGGTTTCGGAGCGTTCTTTATTACCATAACTATTTTTTTTACATATTATTTTATGAAACTCATGGGTTTTATTAGTACCATGAGTAGCTAAACGTCTTAATGATTGGGGATGAATTCTTAGTTCTAGACAATGATTTGAGTTATTATATAAATCTATTTTGAAGTTCTTCACATGATTATTGATTATTTTTACTAATTAGAATTTTTATGATTAATTGATAGATTGTTTAGGTGGCCAACTGAACTAATTTGTTGATTCAATCAAATGCTAGTATTGAGTTCGGTGATAAGTAATAGTCGAATAATTCATACAAAAGTAGAGAACACAAGACCCTGCAGATGGATTTTGTGTAGCGATTGTGTGTATAAATAACACTAGAAAGTGAACCTTGAGCTAAGAGTCTAACTACTAGGATCAATCTATTATTCACAAAAGATAAAGCATTCGGATAAATTACACCTTGTGTGAGCTACTACTAGGTGGTTTAGACGAATAGAATCTATATTGGAGAGCTTAGTACCCAATGATATAAGGAATTTAGGGGATAGTACTGAGCTAGCTGTTATTCCACGGTTGGTAATAATCAGTGATTAATTGTATTAATGGATGAATATAATAACTTGATGACGGTTTAGTAACGAAGAAGGATTCCCTGATCATATTTCTCACCATTGCTTGCAACTTAATTATTTTTAATTGCTTTGATTTTATTTTGAATCTAAAACAAAAATCCCCCCATTGTGACACTTTTGACAACTAAACTCCCCGCTCTTCGGTGGGAACGATCCTTACTTCCATTATATTACCATTTAATTGTGTGGAAATAAGTAATTTAATTTGAGTGAAACTACGACACGCATCAAATTTTGGCACCGCTTCCGGGAAGCAGTCGGTAGCTTTAGTTGTTTTCTTTAAGTTTTTATTTTTCTTTTTAGATTTTCTTTTTAGTTTTGGTTTTTGTTTTCTAGTTTTTTTTGGTTTCAGGTACTTAATCTCTGGCATCGAAGGATTGGAATTACCAGAGGTGTGGAATTCAAACCCGTAAAGGAACGGTACTACAAGCACGTCCAAAGTTGCAAGAAGAGCTTTCTGCATCAACAATGGTAAGCGATAACAATAATCCACCACCACCTCCACCTCCGGAGAGAAAGTTAGGAGAGTTGACATCTCCATGCTTAGATTCGCAACCACTATGCATTACAATCACTAAACCAGTGGAGATGAAGTCGAATCTACTTCATCATCTACCAAAGTTCAAGGGACATCCAAGTGAAAATCCAAATCGACACCTTGAATAGTTCCAGAACACAATGACAAGTCTGAGGCATGCAACCGCAGACAGAAATATGGCTATGCTACAAGCCTTTTCGTTCTCATTGACAGACTTAGCAGAAGAATGGTTGTATTGTCTTCCTTCAATAAGTGTTACAACATGGAATGCCATGAAAAATATATTTCTGGAGAAATATTTTCCTGCTTCCAAAGCGGCATCCGTTCGCAAGGAGATTAGTGGCATTCTACAAATGTATGGGGAGTCTCTATATGAATATTGGGAGAGGTATAACAGGTTGGCAAGTTTCCCATACCATAATATATCCTCAACACTTATCATTCAATACTTCTACGAAGGATTAATTCCATAACAGAGGAATTTAATTGATGCAGTTGCCGGTGGTTCACTTACTGAGAAGACAATCTCGCAGGCAACCAGTTTGATTAAGATCATGGCTGCCAATTCTCAAAAATTCTATACCAGAAACGACTCTAATATCAGAAGAGTTAGCGAGATTGGGGAATCTGCACAATCAGAGCAACGGATGAACAACATAGAGAAGGTGGTCTAATGAATGGCAGCAGTGATTATTCCTTCTTATGAAGAAGAGTCTGAACAGATGTATGATGTGTTCCCTAATCAGAGGTCAAGGTATGATCCATACTCTAATACTTATAATCTAGGTTGGAAAGATCACCCAAATTTCAGTTATGCAAATCAGCAAGCTGCAGCTCCTAACCCTTATGGGAGAAAATGTGGTTTTAAACAACCACAGTTCCGACCACAACCTCCACCTCAGCCTCCACAACAGAATTAAAGTTCTAGTTTAGAGGAGATGATGAAAATGATGATGCAAAAGCAAGATGCAAATGCTCAGCGTCAAGATGCAATCCTGCAGAAACAAGATATGGCTATAAAGGACTTGCAACTTCAAATGGGACAGTTGGCTACAGCCATGAATGAAATAAAATCACAGAATTCGGCAAAGTTTCCATCATAACCTTTTGTGAATCCAAGAGCGAAAGTCAATGCTGTAACTCTAAGAAGTGGGAAGCAAACTAAAGAGCCACAACAACAAAAAAAGGTTAGTAACGACATTAAAAAGGAAGTAGAGGAGAAAACTGTTCCAAAGGAAAATCCAACCTCAACTGACCAACCTAAGGACACAGTTCCCACCTTTACCACACCACCTATTTTTCCTAGTCGTTTTGCCAAATCAAAGAAGCAAGATCAAGATAAGGAGATCATGGACATTTTCAGCAAGATACAAATCAACATCTTATTTATCGAGGCCATCAGTACCGTACCCAGATATGCTAAGGTTTTGAAGGATTTGTGCACAAGGAAGGATATGTTGATTGCTAATGAGATTACTCAAGTGGGTGAAAGTGCCATAGCTATGCTATTGAAGAAGATGCCTTCAAAGTGTGAAGATCCTAGGGGTTTCACCGTTCCAATCAATATTGGTACCAAGAGGTTTGAGCGTGCTTTCCTTGATTTGGGAGCATCCATAAGTGTTATGTCAGCCGATGTTTATGATTCTTTGAATCTTGGACCTTTGAAAGAGGAGAATATTATTATTCAATTGTAAAACAAGTCCAATATATATCCTAAGGGATTCGTTGAGGATGTGTTAGTTCAAGTGAATCAATTAATCTTTCCGGTTGATTTTTACATTATGGATATGCATAATGGAGATAATTGTTCATCTACTTCGTTACTTATTGGGAGGCCGTTTATGAAAACAGCAAAGACGAAGATTGATGTGGACAATGGTACACTCACTATGGAATTTGATAAGGAGGTTATACGCTTCAATATTTTCGAATCTATGTGTTATCCTAGTGATGTGCACTCCGCTTTCTCTGTTGATGTTATTGGTTCGTTGGCACAACAGATGTTTGATTTGAACAAATAAGATGAACTAGAATCTGTGCTACAAAATAACATTGATTTGGATGTCCATGGCATGCCTAAATTGGACGTTGATATTCCCAAGGAGTTTGTTGAGACATGTGGTGCTTTAACGGCATCACAAGATTTTAAAACAGGTAATATTTCATATATCTCTTTACCTGTAACTGATGAAGTTCTTTAACCTTATGTTGTGCAGGTACCTAAATTAGATTTGAAACCTCTACCTGATCACTTAAAGTATGCTTACTTAGGTGATGGGGAAGAGCTTCCAGTCATTATTGCAAAGAATCTCACAGCAATACAGGAAGAACGCCTTCTTCGGGTTCTGAAAGAGCACAAAACGGCTATTGGTTGGACAATTGCTGATATCAAAGGCATTAGTCCAGCCATGTGCATGCATAGAATCCTTATAGAAGATGATGTAAAGCCAGTATGTGATGCTCAGCGTAGTCTTAACCCCCCAATGATGGAGGTCGTGAAGAAAGAGATCCTCAAATTACTGAGTGTGGGGGTGATTTACCCAATTTCTGACAAAAAATGGGTTAGTCCAGTCCAAGTGGTGCCTAATAAATCAGGTGTCACTGTTTTTAGAAATCAAGATGATGAACTCGTTCCTACAAGATTTCAAACAGGATGGCGAGTGTGTATAAACTACAGGAAGCTCAATTCGGCTACCCGCAAGGATCACTTTCCTTTGCATTTCATTGATCATATGTTAGAGAGGTTAGCGGGACATTTATATTATTGCTTTTTGGATGGTTATTAGGGCTACAATCAAATTGTTATTGCACCAGAGGATCAAGAGAAGACAACTTTTACTTGTCCATTCGGTACATTTGCAAATAGAAGAATGCCATTTGGTCTTTGCAATGTGCCTGCCACTTTTCAGAGATGTATGGTTAATATATTTTCTGATTACGTGGAGAGCATCATTGAGGTATTTATGGATGACTTTAGTGTTTATGGTGATTCATTTGATATTTGTTTAAATAATCTTGAACTTATGCTTAAAAGATGGATAGACACTAATTTGGTTTTGAACTATGAGAAATGTCACTTTATGGTAGACCATGGAATTGTACTTGGCCATATCGTTTCCTCTCAAGGTATCGAAGTGGACAAGGCGAAGATAGACTTGATTAGGAACTTACAATATCCCACTTCAGTGAGGGAAATTCGCTCGTTTCTTGGTCAGGCAGGTTTTTATAGGAGGTTTATCAAAGATTTCTCCAAAATCTCAATGCCGATGTGCAAATTGTTGCAAAAGGAGGTTTCCTTTAACTTCGACCAGGAGTGCAAGGATGCCTTTAATAAATTGAAGGAATTGTTGACTACTACACCAATTATTAAATCACCTGACTAGAGTTTGTCGTTCGAATTAATGTGTGATGCAAGTGATTATGCAGTCGGAGCTGTTTTGGGTCAAAAATTAGAGAAGAGGTCACATGTGATTTATTATGCATCAAGGACCCTAAACGATGCTCAAATCAACTATTCTACTACTGAGAAAGAGTTGTTGGCTATAGTATTTGCATTAGAAAAATTTAGAGCTTATTTGGTGGGTGCTAATGTGATTGTATATTCTGATCATGCAGCACTACTGTACCTATTGAAAAAGAAGGAGGCTAAGCCAAGACTCATTCGTTGAATTCTTTTGCTGCAAGAATTCAATATAGAAATTATAGATAAGAAAGGTGTTGAGAATACAGTTGTTGATCATCTTAGTAGACTTGTTGTTTCCGAAGAAGAACTTCCCTTACCGGATCGTTTTCCAGACGAAAAACTTTTCTCGATTGAAGAATCAACACCTTGGTACGCTGATATAGTGAATTATTTGGTTACAAGGCAAGTACCTAGTACTATGTCTAATTTTCAAAAGCTAAATCTTAAGAAAATAGCCAAGCAGTATGTGTAGGATGAGCCCTACTTGTGGAAATATGGTGCTGATCAAATTATCCGCAGGTGCGTACCAAACTCTGAATTTAAGTCAATACTATCTTTTTTCATTCTTATGCTTGCGGTGGTCACTTTGGTTCAAAAAGTACCGCTCTCAAAGTCCTTGAGAGTGGCTTTTATTGGCTTACACTATTTGAGGATGCATATGCTTTTTGCAAATCTTGTGATAGATGTCAACGAACGGGTAATCTAGGTGGTCGAAATCAAATGCCACTCAATCCTATTCTCACTGCTGAGATATTTGATATGTGGGGAATTGATTTTATGGGTCCTTTTGTCAATTCAAATGGAAAACTTTATATACTTCTTGTTGTGGATTATGTTTCAAAATGGGTGGAAGCTAAAGCCACCCCTACTAATGATTCTCAAGTTGTTTGTGAAGGAATATATTTTCTCTAGACATGGTACACCAAGAGTTGTTATTAGTGATGGAGGCTCGCACTTCAAGAAATCCTTCCATGCTCTTCTCAAGAAGTACAATATTACACACAAGATTGGTATGCCGTATCACCCACAAACTAGTGGGCAAGCTAAAATTTCAAATCATGAGATTAAGTCCATCCTTGAGAAAACCGTTAACACTACACGGAAGGATTGGAGTTATAGACTCAACGATGCACTTTGGGCGTATAGAACATCATATAAGACATCGATTGGTATGTCTCCATATCGGTTGGTTTATGGAAAAGCTTGTCATCTCCCAGTTGAACTTGAGCATAAGGCTTATTGGGCGGTAAGGATGTGCAACATGGAGTATGATAAAGCGGGGAAACATAGGAAACTACAAATAAATGAGCTAGAGGAGATACGTAATGATGCTTACGAGAGTTCTCGTATATATAAGGAAAAGACTAAGCTTTTCCATGACAAGATGATTTCTCGGAAGAATTTTGTTGTGGGACAGAAAGTTCTTTTATTTTATTCTCGTCTTAAGTTATTTCCTGGTAAGCTAAGGTCCGTATGGATTGGACCATATGTTGTTACTAATATTTATTCTCATGGTGCAGTTGATATCACTAGTCTTAGAGATAGGACTACTTCTATGGTCAACGGCCATAGATTGAAGCCATATTATGAAAATATCGCTTATTTGAATGTGGATGAGATAGAGCTTCAATATTTGCTCCCTCTGGAGGAGTAATAAGGAGAATGCCACGTCGGGCCGACGACTTTAAACCAAGCGCTAAATAGGAGGAAACCCATAGGTTTTGTATCTTAAACTCTTCTATATTTTTTTTTATTGTTTTCATATCATATTTGCATCCCCATGTTTAATTTCATTGAGTCCGGAATCTATTTTAGAAGAAAATTATGACGAATACCTTTTTGTCAGAAAAATTCAGACTGCGCATAGTTCAGTCCAGAGACCATAACTGTCAGAACGTTTATCTACACATTGTTCCCTTTTGAAACTCTGTAGAAAACACGTATATGAACAAATTTTGTGAAATGGAGTTTTTCCAAATTCCTTACCAATTTGCACAGTTTTTGCGTTTTATCTGCTGTTACGTCAGAATTCAGAACTTTCGGTTTTACACATTGAGGTGTGGGGGAGTATTTTGCATATAGATTTTTCACTTTTTTGTAAATATTTTCATATAAAAACCTTCAACTTGTAGAGATTTTAGAGTCACTAGGTATATTTACATAGAGAATTCTGACCGACATAACTGAACTTGGAAGTGTTAGGGAACTACGTTCGGAATATTCTTACGAATTGGAGTGTTAAATAATGGATTTAATCATGCCGGTGATGCAAATTAGGAGAAGGGAGAAATGCATTATTAGAGTTGTTGATCAATCATTAGTGGAGACTACCCATTTTCATATCAACCAAGGCACCAGAACAAATTTTATTTGTAGCTGACTAAAGAGTTTTCTTTTGAGTGTGTGTCACCATACGTTAATTCCTGGTAGAATGGTGAGCTACCCAACTTCACACCATTTTCAGCACTATTTTTGACCTCTTGAGTGCTAATTTTTTCAATCATGAGGGTGACGTCTATAGATGAAAACCACTTTCTTGTAGTTTGATTTGCAGTTAGCACCATTCTCTCTCTCTCCAACAACAGGTCCATAGAAACACATCATCATCAACAAGGGAGCGACATCAAAATCTACAAGGAAGTTGAAGACGTTTGAGGTTTACAAGCAACAATACATGGAATCGCAAATTTTATATCCAAGTAAAGCAACATACAATGAGCATATTTTTATATACATGTTGAAGACTTACACATAAGGAGCGGAATTTTATATCAAAGTATGAAGACTTATTTACATGAGTGAAGAAAATCAAAAGATGAGAGTTATTGAAGTTCATGATACGAAGGCATTACAAGTTGTGAAGATCAAAGTGGTAACGTACTTCTTTCATGGCCATGTTTATTTTATTTTATTTTTATTGTTTTAGTTGCAATCTCTTCAAAAAAATACAAAAATACAAAAACAAAAATAGAAAAAAATAGAAAAAAATAGAAAAAAAGAAAGGAAGAAAATATATATAAATATATATACAAATAGATTTTCATTTAGGTTGTTATTTGTTCAATAAGGTCATGTGGAAGAAAAATATATAAAGAAGTTTCAAGCAACAAGGAATTGAGGAAAAGAGTACAAATTGTCGAAGTTCAAGAGTTTATCATCAACAGTTGAAGACCGAAGACCAAGATGAAGAAGACCAGTCGAAGGAAGGAAGACGTTTCTATTGGATGATGTGAGAGTGGTGCTTTCATCATTGCAATCAGATGTGAAGGTGGTAAGTACTCCCATCCTTGTTATAGTGGCTGATTTCCTTTCTTAGAGATCATCAAAAAATATCTTTGTTTTCCACGATTTTGTGGAGTCTCCAGAAATAATTCGGAAGGCTTCCTTCCCACCATTCAACGTGTGTAGGATTCTCTCTTCATTCCTACCTGCACACATGTGAGACCCATAAAAAATCCGTCTTATTGAGTGCAATTATCATAAAATCCTTTTAAGTGAGGCAGAAGTCGAGGCGAAATGCTTATTGATCGCTTTCAAACACGCGTTTCTCTCATTATGGTGTGGTTATTTCTCACTCAAGATTAAAGAATGAATATGTTCTTTGGTATTTCTAACTTCTTATTACTAGCATGCATAAATTCTATGTCCTCATAGCTCTTTGGATGCTTGTGAAGCTGGAATGCTTTGAAGTTGGAGTAGGTTTTGTGGGTATATCTCTCGTAAGCCCTTACGAGACTATAACTCGTCCACTAGGGACACCTAGGGGTTTAAAGGCCTGTTATTCATGCTAAGAGTAACCGTATCCTTGGCGACATGGAGTTGTTGTATTTTAGATAGCTTGATCGAGGACTAGCAAAATCCAAGTGTGGGGGAATTTGTTAAGTGCATATTTTGCATATATTTTGTGTCGAATCCATGCTAGTAATTGCTTAGTTTCTTGCAAATTATTGTATATTACGTTTGTTTTCTCTTATTTGTGTTTTGCTAGGTGAATCATCCAAAAGAAGCGAAGTGGCACTTAATTGTGCAATAAAAGAAGTTAGCCGCAAGCGGAGAAGGGCCAAAGACCAAGTAGAACTCGCTCAAATCTAGGAGTGCTTGCTGTCTCCTTGAAGAGGACGAAAATACGAAGCAAACAGTGAATGAACGGAGTCAATCCGACGTCGTATGAAGAATCTGAAAGCATTTGAAGCAAGTCGAAGTTGTCGAAAACTAGAGAACCAACAGAATTGTTAAAGGTAGATGTAACTTTTGCTCAAGGCAGCCACGGAATAGAAATTGTACTTTCAGTCATCCAAGACTGAAAATTAGACTAAAGTGTTAATGGCAGACGGATAATCTACTAGGGGCCGTCGCTATCATCTTCTTCAACATGCATTTACGACCATTTCTGGGTTCATGCAGTGGTTACGGTGGAATTTGTAGATGTTGTGATCGAAATGATGGTGAAGTTGGTGACCGTGATAAGGGAAATGAATAGAACCGTTGGCAGTTATGGAGTTCGAGCTCGAGCCTGTGATGCTGTTGCTGGAAGCAATGAAGTAGAACGATGAAGACAAGGGATAGTCATCAAATACATGAAGGTGTTATGTGATGTTGCCGGGAGCTGCAATGGTGGTTGATATAACATAGTAGATATTCCAGCCGAAGAAGCAAATGATGATGGAGCTCGGGAATGGTAAATTGTTGGCTATGTGGTATTCCGGAATGAGAAGACGAACTGGAGTTTGGTTTTCGCAGCGATAACTCTTTGCTGCCATTGAGTTTCGACTGTGATTGATGATCGATGGACAGAGTTTAGCAGGGAAATGAGAACGAGATTAAAGCTACTGTCGTTGGGTTATTTTCGACAGTCTTGGATTTGTGGTTTGGTATTGTTGCTGCTGTTCAGTTGAGCTGTCGAGGTTATCAACAAAAGAAGATGAAGCTGATGTTGGGTTTCAGTTGAGAACTGAGAAAGAATTGACGTATAGGCTGCTGTTATTGGTAGCGATGACCAAGATGAAACATGGCAGTGGAAAGGGAGCATGGCAGAGATAATAACCGGAAGTGGTGACTGGTGACGACTGGCGAGAAGAGTGTTCATGGAAGAGCAGGGAGTTAATGTTATCGTGATGCAGATGCAGATGCAAACGAGTCTTGGCAGTGAACTGGTGATGCTACTGCGAGTTTTATGTTAACAAGAAATGGAGAAGTGGACAGATGGGTTGATGGTTGGTTGGCAGATGCTGTTGCCTATAATGGTGATGAATGAAAGAACTTCGAGACAACAAGAAAGACTCGTAAATGGCAGTAGTGATAGAGGAGATCGAGTTCAGGTTGTTGACAACGAGAAAGAGAAAAAGATGAAGAGACGATGGAGGAAATGAGTAATGATGCTGTGGTGACTTATGCGAAGGTTAAAGAATAATGACTGCAGAGTTTTTTACGGATGGCCTAGTATACGTGAGATAGTCGGAAAATTAAAAATTCAGAAACTTCTAAAAGTCACGGAGTGTCTGGTGATCCAGGGTTTAATGATTTAAGTTTGAAAATCCAGGGAGAAATAATTCTCACGGAGGAGGGAGTGTCCGCGGGTGATCATGAGAAGTTGGTCGAGAAACTAAAAATTTCCGTAACTTTAAAACCTCACGGTGGCTTGAGTTCCCGTGGTTCTGACGAAGTGAAAACAAAATCCAGCAGAAAATTTCGCTCACGGACTGAGCAGTGTCCGTGAAAGTTTCGGAGGGTCAATGGAAATTTACATTGTCAGTTCCTCGGAACTGACAGGCTAATAAGGTTTCTGCCTCCTGCGTGAGCCCATGAAGACAGTTTGGACGTGGGTTGTTCCTTCACACGAGCTATACGTGGTTTTGGTGCTAGTTTGGCTAGTTTTGGCAACCATTCGACACGGGATTTGGTGCACGGGCATTTCTATTTTTTGGGACACATATAAAAGAGATATTTCTACAACTTCTAAAAAAAGAAACTTATAATCTTTAGTCAAGTTTTGGAGAGAAGAACACATGGGAGAAAAGCTAGGGTTTTGGAGCGTTTTTCATTACCGTAACTATTTTTTTTACATATTATTATATGAAACTCATGGGTTTTATTAGTACCATGAGTAGCTAAACTTCTTAGTGATTGGGGATGAATTTTAAGTTCTAGACAATTATTTGAGTTATTATATAAATCTATTTTGAAGTTCTTCACATGATTATTGATTGTTTTTACTAATTAGAATTTTTTTGATTAATTGATAGATTGTTTAGGTGGCCAACTGAACTAATTTGTTGATTCAATCAAATGCTAGTATTGAGTCCGGAGATAAGTAATAGTCGAATAATTCATACAAAAGTAGAGAACACAAGACCTTGTAGAGGGATTCTGTATAGCGATTGTGTGTATAAATAACACTAAAAATTGAGCTAAGAGTCTAACTACTAGGATCAATCTATTATTCACAAAAGATAAAGCATTCGGAGAAATTACACCTTGAGTGAGCTACTACTAGGTGGTTTAGACGAATAGAATCTGGTATTGGAGAGTTCCGTACCCAGTGATATAAGGAATAGGGGATAACACTGAGCTAGCTGTTATTCCACGGTTGGTAATAATCTGTGATTAATTGTATTAATGGATGAATATAATAACTTGATGACGGTTTAGTAACGAAGAAGGATTCCCTTATCATATTTCTCTCCATTGCTTGCAACTTAATTATTTTTAATTGCTTTGATTTTATTTTGAATCTAACACAAAAATCCCCCCATTGTGACACTTTTGACAACTAAACTCCCTGCTCTTCGTGGGAACGATCCTTACTTCCATTATATTACCAGTTAATTGTGTGGAAATAAGTAATTTAATTTGAGTGCACCTACAACACGCATCATGAAGCCCATCCCAAATCCAAAATTCTCAACTTCATTTGGCATGTCAGTTTTCTGAAACTGACAGCCTATTTTTCTTCTTTCATTATGGATGGGATATCCCATACGTATATTCTCCTGGATGTTTCACTTGGATTTCTTCTCTCAATTACGTCCAGGACTTCCCATACGAAATTTCTCCTGGATGTTTTGCTACTTTTTTAAATAGTTTTACGGCTAAAACTTCCCGGCCGTAAAAACTCCCACTTTCCAGCAGCCAAGACCAATCTCGTTCTCATGCTCTGAACTCGCAAAACCAAAGCTATCACCGTGACCTCCCTCTCTTGTTCAACTTCTCCTCGTCACTGCCAAGCTGTCGATCTTGTTTCCAACTTCATATTCCGGTAATGGCAGCAGATAACCCTTGTCATTGTTTTTCCTCGATCCCCAACTCCATTATAGCCTCAACCACTCTATTTCTTATCTCGAGATTCACTGCCATCAGTCTCCGCCAACTGCGAAACCTTGCTCTTTATTCTAATCTTCTCGGCAAAACTCTGTTCCCTGCATTGTTAAATTCTCTTTCGCGTTCTAAAACTCAAACCCAGTCTCAGACAGCACCAAGTCATCTCCAACTCGAATTCGGAAAATAACTCTGCCCTGACTTCTGAAACATCATCATCCGAGAACATTCCTCTTCTCTTACTCGAGATCGAACCCAGCGATAAACAAACCCATTTGTCAGTTTCCAACAGCAACCATCGATCATAAACATAAATCACCATTCTCACTTCCACCAACTGCAACCACCAAACTCGAGTAAAATTATCAATGGTCATCGTCTTCACTACTGCCATTGGTCATCACAGTCTCGACCATTTATCACTAGCATCGCCAGTAAACCAATCATCAATATCAGCAAGCCATTTTTATATCATCACCGAGCATTATAGTAACAACTCCTATCCATGTTCATCCCATACCTCACCAAAGCCATTAAACTCGAGCTCTTCATTTCATTCCCTATTCAACTCGAGCTCATTGCCATCCACCAGCTCGTAGACCTTCTTCTATCCTCCTCATCACTACTATCATGAGCCCACATGGCTGGAAGCAACGTCATCTTCATCAACTGTCGATAAGACCGACAGAAATCACTCGACCTAACTGCAGTTTCACTGCCAAACTCATCTGCCTCACAGCCCATATATATCATTCCACCATCAACAGCAACTTCATTCTCGTTCTTGTCTCCTAATTTTACTCCACGAACTCTGCGCATTACTAGCCTAAGTCGACGGCTATCATAAAGATTACCAGCAAAACTGGTTACGCTATTAAACAATGTTGATCTTGTTAGTTACGTGAGGAAGAAGATGGCAACCCCCTAACAGACATAGGAGTGCCTGTAGTATTCACGCTTTCCACTGTCAGTCTTACGGGACTGGTAGTTCAACTTTCTTAACACCCCCTATACGGCTGCCCTGAGTAGAAAACTCGCTATCTTTAACAATTCTGTACAGTCTTACTCTTTTGCAACTTCGACTCGCCTCCAATCCTTGTAACTTCTTCATACGATGTCGGAATGACTTCGTTCATTCACCGTTTGCTTCGTATTTTCGTCCTCTTCGAGTTGATAGCAATAACTCCTCGATTTGGATGAGTTCCACTTGGTCTTTGGCCTTTCTCCATTTGTAGCTAGCTTCTTTTATTGCACAATAAAGTGCAAATTCACTTCTTTTAGACGATTCACCTAATAAAACACAAATAAGAGAAAACAAGAGTATATACAATAAATCGCAAGAAAATATAGCAAATACTAGCATGGATTCGACACTAAATATATGCAAAATATGCACTTAACAATACCCGTACGCGTACCCAAGCAGGTTATTTCTCAAATCAGTAGTTCATGAACTTAAAACAATAAATTATAAGGAATACAATCTTTGCAAACCGTGGCTATATTGTTCATGAATTGATTCAAATGAATCAATCCAATTTTGTTTCAATTGCGTCTATGTATAAAGACCTAATCAATTGAATAACTCTTCAACTAGTTCTTTTGAGGTCATTTGAACTAGTTATGAGAAAGATGAATACGGTTAATATGAAAGTGCTTATATGACTAACCATTGGTTAACTATTTGTGAACCAACTAAGTGTACACGTTTAGGTACGGTCACTAAAACCTAAATAAAATACATTTCATTTGTGTGTGACAAGCTAAGTTTCGATCTAACGGTTGAAAAATATTAGCTTGGTTGAATCAGGTTTTTTATCTAACAGTGAATATTGAATGCTTTGTTACTAAGCTACCATTGATTGCAAACCCTGATTTGAAAACTATATAAAGGAGAACTGTAACAACTAGAAAAATTAATCCCCACACCTCCTGTATGATACTATTTGGTTTAGCTAGAGTCGATTCTCCTTTAACCTTAGGTTTCTTCTCGAGACCATGTAGGTTAATGACTTAAAAACTTCATTGGGATTGTGAAGACAGATGAAACTACTTCTCTTGTAGTTGAGCGATCTGATCTTTCCATTTTCTATCATACGAGTTCAGTTGAAAGATTGACTTGAGATTATATCTCCGATAGGGAAAGATAAAAAGAAATCACAAACATCTTCGTCTCATCGTTTGTGATTCCGAAATATCTTGTTTCGATACCATACGATTAATATTATAGTGAGGTGATTGATAATTCTAGCATGTTCTTCGGGAATATAAGTCCAGGTTATCGATTAGTTCTTGTTCATCTTGATTTCCATCAAAAGACGAAACAATCTCGTAGGTTTATCTGTGGGAGACAGATTTATCTATTATCGTAGACTTTTCTGTGTGATACAGATTTGTTTATTCAAGTCTTCGACTTTGGGTCGTAGCAAATCTTGGTTGTGGGTGAGATCATCTAAGGGAATCAAGTGCGTAGCATCCCGATGGGATCATAGATGTAAGGAGTGCAACTGTACCTTGAATCAGTGTGAGATTGATTAGGGTTCAACTACAGTTCAGACCAAAGTTAGTTGGTAGTAGGATAGTGTCTCTAGCAGCTTAATACAGTGTGGCGTTCAATATGGACTAGGTCTCGGGGTCTGCATTTGTGGTTTCCTCATTAACAAAACTTCTGGTGTCTGTGTTATTTCTATTCCGCATTATATTTTGTTGTATAATTGAAATATCACAGGTTGTGCGTTGTATAGATCAATTGTGAAATTCTACCTTTGGTTGTTGATTGGAAATTAATTGATCCTTGGATATTGGTTTTTGGTACCATCCAAGTTTATATCTCTTTTATTTGATAAAGGCTCACAGATTTCTATTTGTTTGAGTATAGATCAAATCGAGAGATAGAGATATTAACTCTTTGATATACTTTTTATTAAGATTGAGTCTGACTATCTAGTTGATTCTCTTAAAAGTATATTCGAGTTAGTCCATACAGATTGCTAATCAAAATATTGGGCGAGGTCGTTAGACCCCCGCATTTTCACTTGGTATCAGAGCAGGCAAACACGTTTAAAGACCTTACAAGTATGTGTTTGTAGCAATCTAATTCTGTAGACAAAGTAGTATCTCCTATCTACGCATAGTCTATGTCTTCCCATACTTTAACCATGTCAAGTGTCTTGTTTTTTCCTCAAATGATAATTCCTTAGTTAATTCTTATGAATCCAGAGAAAGAAACGAGACAATTGACAGGGTGTCAGAAGTAGAAGGGAATATCACCAGAACTAAAGAAAATCCAACTGAGACGATTGATTTTCGCAATCATTCTCAACTCTTGGATGAATTTGAGAAGTCTCTTGGTCGAGAACGTGAACTCTATAAAATCATTGAGTCTTTCTCTAACAATATTAAAAGACTCACTTAGGAAACTATGCTACAACAAGAAAAGATTAGTATCCTTGAGAATATTGTTAAAGAAGGAACAATTAGAGAAAAACGTTTGATTGAGACACACTTATTTAATCTGAACAACCTGCGTGTTGAATCAGAGAATATTACTGCATCTCTTCACCTAGCCCAAAAACAGTCGATCTCGTTGACAAAGGAAAACACTGCAATGAGAAATTATTCTATTTCACTTGCTGATTCTCAATGTAAGTTACCTGACATGAAGAAAAACTCACCAAAGGAAGTCCCTGCAAAAAATAAATGACAGGCTTCCAAACGGAAAAAAAGAAGAGTAAACAGGGCAAAAGTGTTGGAGGCGGACTATTTCTCATTATTTGCTTTTATTTATTCATCTATTTTTGAAAAGTATGTCGGCTTTAGTAGTGATGAAAATTCCATCTGAAAAGCATGACAGCTTTAGTGATGAAGAGACATGGAAGAGAATAAATGGACTTGAGAAGTAAAAGATGGTTGTTGTGGTGAAATAATTCAAAGAAGAAGAAAGCGTTCATTTGGAGTGTAAAGGGGCAATAAGGTCAATTCACATGCGAGCTATACTTGGAGCGGGCTAAGGTGCGCGAAAAGGAGATGAATAATGAACTGTTTTTTTTTTCGGTAAACAAGGAACCTTTTCATTAATGAGATTTCAAGGTTACAATGAGTTTAAGATCGAAAATAAGAGAATACAAAGTAACAAGAACATGCCGTAAGAGTACAATACCGAGAAATCCGACAAGAGAAAGAGAAGGATTACCGGAGTAAGACAAATACATGTATGAATAAGATCTGATCAAATCGGAAGAAGGATGGTTTTTCTCGGAAATAAATTCCAACCATTTAGTTTATTTTTCTTCTTTAGAAAGAAATGCTCCCAAAGTAGGAGTGATTTTCTCAAATCTCTTATAGCTAGTGATGAAGCTTCCGTCGTCAAAAAGACCACCTATGGAGATTCCGTCGCCGGATAAGTTGATGATGAAGATTTCGTCGCCGGAGACAACCAAGATGAAGATTTCGTCATTAGAGAGCATCACTATTGATCTTGAAACCCGACCCAATAACCAAGAATCGCCATTAAAGCGAAGAGAAACCTCAAAAGAGTAGATTAAACCACCAAAATGGTGTAGATAAATAGAAAACATAGTAAAAACCAAAATAATCTACTAACTAACCTAGAAAGCAAGGAAAAATGGACTAGATCTGAGCAGAGAAGGGTTGTTTTTGATGGATTTGTTGGAGAAGAAGAAGGAGTGAGAGAGAGGAGAGATAAATACGATAAATCCTTAGCCATGAAGAATGAACTGTTAGTTCTTCCAAACTGACAGTTTTGAGTTGAGAAAGGAATTAAGTTGTCGGTTCTCCAAAACCGATAAACCATATATGAACTGTCCAATGGGTGTCTTGAGACATACTTGGTTAGCCCTTATCCAGTTCATTTGGGTGGTTGTTGATAAGTGCATAATTCATATGATTTTAGTGTCCATTCCTTGTTTAAGATATTATTCTTGCATATTTTCGTATTATTATTCTTGTTTTCTCTTATTTGCCTCTAATAGGTGAATCATCCTCAAAGGAGATAGAAAGTGCTGAAAAGATCTAGGAAGAGAAGTATTCCATGTATCCAAGTGCCAAGTCCAAGAGAGGTGGAAGAAAAGCGGCGAAAAGGAGCAAAACGCTCAAAATCAAGAAAAGGGCCAAAGACCGATTTTAACTCATTCAAATTAAAGATTTCTCATCACCACATTGAATAGAATTGAAAGATTAAAATAATTCAAAAATAATGAGGTCATTCCGAGTTGGATGAAGAAGTTGTGTCCAAAACAGTTTCTATTGGATACCGAAGACAGTGAAGTCCGCGAACTAGGTTTGCATACCGGGTTCGCAGACTTAATTCCGAAAATTTCTGCTGGAATTTGAAGTTTGCGGACTGGGTTCACGAACTTAGTAAATGGGAAATGTGTATTCACACCTTGGAAGACCTAAGGGCACGTTTGGATTCGTTATTTCGGGTCGGGTTCCTAAACCTAACTAAATACGTGAAGGCCAAGCAATGTAAAACCTATAAAAAGGTATTAGGTTATGGAAAAAAGGATATATCATTAGGTCACGAAATTGTTAGGTTTTGGAGAGAAGAAACATCATACGGAGTGATTATCAATCGTAACATTATCTCTTTACTTTTCTCATATGTATATCATGGATGTTTATACATCCATGAGTAGCTAAACACCCCATATTGGTTAAGGATGTAGTCGGATATCATAAACACGCTATTAAATTAATATATTGGGTTTGTTATCTCAATCAATTTATTATTGTCTTGTTCTACGATTTATTATCGCATATGATTGTATGATTGTTTGTTTAGGAGCGCTACTAAATGAGCATGAATGCATTTCTAAAGCTAAGCTAGGTTTTGAGATACGTAATTGTTGATAAACCTTGTCATAAGTAGCATATTGTGATTACCAATTGTATTCAAAACCTTTGTGTGATTGCAAGTAGAAGTTTGACCTATGTTAAATAGTTTACTCGTAGTATTTATATTGCATGGATTAGTCTAATTCATAGAACCTAAGGCACTTGGAGGATTAAACCTAATAGCACATTGCATTAGGTTGTTCACTAAGTAGTATTCATATATTCATCGTTATGGTATATGATGACATAAGGAATTTACCGGAGTATGCTATCGATGGGATACTTTAGGACTCTTGATAATGAATGATTGAGTGACAATACCAGTTATTAGTCAAAGTGCATGTATTATGATTGATGATGAACCTTTAACCAGTATTCTCAATTTATTGATTCTCTTTATTCATCATTTGCTATTATTATTAGTTTAATTATTTTAGACTCAAATCAAAAATCCCCCTAGGTTACTTAAGTTTTCAAATAAGAATAACAACCTATATCTCCATGTGGAACGAATCTGTTCTTATAACTATACTCTTATTTATAATTGTGAAGTGAAAGAACTTAAATTATTTTTGCGTCGGCTGACAACCGACCAAATTTTGGCGTCGTTGCCGGGGCGGCATAGCGGATTGTTATTTTGTTCTTGATTTCTTATTTTTAATTTTTAATTTTATTTTTGAGAATCTTGTTTCAGGTACTTGATCTCTGGCACCCAAACGTTGGGATTACCAAAGGTGCGAAATTTCAATTCGTAGAGGAATAGTACTACAAGAACCTCAAAAAGCACAACAAGAAGAGATGGTTGGCGGAACGAACAACCAAAACACTGGTAACCAGGGAAACCAGGGGAATGGCACCGCTCCACCACCTCCACCTCCCAAGAGGACACTCAAAGATCTTACATCCCCATTGTTTGATCAACAGAAGTTGTGTGTCAACTTGGAAGATTCAATTGAGCTCAAATCTCAGTTGATTCATTGGTTACCGAAGTTCAAAGGGCTTCCAGGAGACGATCCAAATCGTCATTTACTATTGTTTCAACATAGGTTGACAAGTTTGAAGCCAACCGGAACTGATCAAGGAAGAGCTTTACTGACATCTTTTCCATTCTCTTTGATTGATTCTGCAGAAGAATGGTTTTATGGTCTTCCACCAGGAAGTATCACAACATGGAACGAGATGTAGAAAGCATTTTTAGAAAAGTACTTTCCTGCCTCCAAAGTAGCAACTATTCGTAAATCAATTAGTGGGATTGAACAAATTACTGGTGAGACTACTGGGAACGGTACAAGAAGTTTTTAGCGAGCTTCCCACATCATCAAATCTATGAGCAACTCATAGTGCAGTATTTTTACGATGGTTTGCTCCAATCCGAGAGAAATATTATCGATGCAGCTAGTGGTGGTGCTTTGACAAACTAAACAATGGACGAAGCGACAGAATTGATCGAAAATATGGCTGCAAACACGCAGAAATTCAACACAAGAGGTGTGTCAATGAGTCGAAAGGTTAATGAGGTTACTTCTTCACCGCACTTAGAACATAGGATTGATAATATGGAGAAGATGATACAACAAATGGCCATAATAATCATTCCCTTTTATGAGGAAGAAGCTGAACAAGTGAATTCTATTTTCCCAAATCATCAAAAGCAATGGTATGATTCTTATTTCAATACTTATAATCTAGGGTGGAGAGATCATCCCAATTTCAGCTATGCGAATACGCAAGCAGCAGCTCCATGGATGGTTTTTAATCACCCTAGTGGTTTCCAACAACAACCACAACCAGCGCAGAACTCAGAATCATCAGAGATGCTTGCTATGATGAAGAATCTAACCATAATGGTGCAAAAGAATCAACAAAAAACTGATGGGGCAATCAAGGAGTTGCAGACACAAATGAGCACCATGGTAGGTAGATTGAACCTTTTGAAAACACAAAATAGTGGGAAACTCCCTTCTCAACCTATTAATCCTAGAGAAATGGTTAATGCTGTGAAGTTGAGAAGTGGTACACGAACTGTGCAACCAGTAGATGCTGAGAAAAGCAAAGACATTAAGGGGCCAGTTTTGGATAAAGAGATTACTAACTCTTCCCAAACCGATGAGGTACCTAAAACAAACTCTAAACCTCTTATTTCAACTTATGTTCCTCCTTTACCGTTTCCTGGCAGGTTTGCTAACAAACAGGTGGAACAAGATAAGGAGATTCTAGATATATTCAAAAAGATTCATGTTAATATTCCACTAATAGATGAAATTAGGCAAGTTCCTAAGTACGCAAGAGTTTTGAAATACCTATGCACCAAGAAGAAATGGTTAACCAATAATGAGGTGATGAGTGTGGGGGAAAACGTTTCTGTTATCCTCCAAAAGAAACTCTCACCTAAATGCAAGGATCCAGGTAGATTCGATATACCTGTTGTGATTGGTAATAAAAGGTTTGGAAAATCTATGCTTAATTTAGGAGCATCAGTTAATGTTATGCCCGCATATATTTATGAGCCTTTGAATTTGGGTCCTTTGAAAGAAACCCGTATTGTTCTTGAACTAGCTTATCGTTCTAATGTTTACCCTGGAGGTATTATTGAAGATGTGCTTGTGCAGGTGAATCAACTAGTATTTCCAGCTGATTTCTGTGTTGGAAATGGATAGCGAGTCTGATACATCTATGCCGCTGCTATTGGGGAGGCCTTTCATGAAAACGGCCAAAACAGTTATTGATGTTAACAAAGGAACGCTCACTATGGAATTTGATGATGAAAAGATTCTCTTTAATATTTTTGGAGAAATGCGGTATCCTAGCGATGTTTATTCGGATGTTCATGCTAATGTCTTAGACGCAGGCTAAGGAGTAGCCAAAAGTATACAGTCGGGCTGACGACATTAAACCAAGCGCTAAATGGGAGGAAACCCATCGGTTTTGTATCTCTATCCATTTTGTTTTTAATTTTCTTAGTTTTGCATATCATATCTTGCATTCCCATCTTAGATTTCGCAAGTCCTATATCTATAATGAAAGTTTTGACGAATTCTCGTCAGAAATTTCTGACTGCGCACTTGTTACTAAAATAGCTCTCGAGACTTCATACAGAGTCCGATTTGAGTGGTTGACCCCAGCTTTTAAAGACGACAGAATACCTTTCTTTTCCAAAAATAAAATTTGAATTTGGAGTCTGTTAAGTTGGAGCGATAGGCCTGGACATTTGAGTTTCAGAATATTTCCAGAACTTTTTCAGATTGCATGTCAGTCAGTCTGTAGGCCATAAAAGTTAGACCATTTATCGAAACACTATGCCCTTTTGACACATTATAGAAAAACCATAGGCGAACAATTTTCATTTAGGATGTTTTTCCTATTTCCCTACCAATTGGTACATTGTTCATGTTTTTCAGGGTTGTTATGTCAGAAATTAGAATTTTCGGTTTTGAACATTGAGGTGTTGAGTTTAAGTGTGGGGGAGTAGTTAAGCATGTTTGGTTTGCATAAAAAAAAAAAACTCTTTGATTTCTTGCATTCTTGAGACTTCATATTTTGGAGTTACTTTTGAGCTATTTAGGATGACACTCTAAACCTTTCAGGTTGAAACAGTTCTTACAGCTATAGATTGAGTTCCATTTTGTCAATCCTTACTTATATACATTCATAATTGAATGTGAAACCATGTCATGGTAGTCATTTGAAAGATTCATCCTCGCAATTAATTACTAAATCACTTTTTTTTATTTTTGCAGTTTTATGTTTCTCTAAAGTGATTTGGTGGGATCATGATACTACCGTGGATGTTGTAGCAAGGTAATCATTGGTTGAGTATTTGAAAGCCCCATAAGACAATTGTCTTACACTCGTAAGAGTGAGCTGAAAAAAAATATTAAAATATTAAAATATATATATATATATATATATAAGGCTCCTCTTCTTTTATCGACATTAATAAATGATAGGTCCGGAATCACGGATAATCATAGTCGATAAAATAAAAACCATAGCATCACTATATAGCAAGTCAAAAAGACTATTGATGAGGTTCTTGACACTTGGGTGGCAGTATGCGTGAAACGTTGTCCCTGTCTCCGTCGCCTAAAAAAGCGTGGAACGCAGGATCCAAGGCAACTACCACATACTTGTTGAAAAGGAAACATGCGCTTAGAGTATCTAATCATGTGGTCAAGTTAAATGGGTGCTTCTCTCAACTATGCACTATAAATACATATCATTTGACGACATCCATACAAGTATTGTGGGTAACATCTTTCACTTAAGTCAACATTTGCACACTTCACTTTTCTATTTCCATTTTCTTATCTATCCATGTGATTTCAGTATGTGAGTGTTGTGGAAAACGTTGCAACAAGTACGATGACTATCTTATTAGAGTTTAGCAAACAGGTTGAATGTCATACATAAATAATTGCTTGTGTGTGCGGATTGGAATGTATGTGGGATGTTTGCAGCTAAAGAACTTATGCAATCTAATTATTTGGCTTTTTACTTTGTGTCTATCCTTAGTGGTTCTTCCAAGGCGAGAGATTGGATTAGGTTTTGTGGGTGTACCTCTTGTAAGCCCTCACGAGACTATAACTCGTCCACTAGGGTCACCTAGGGGTTTAAAGGCATGTTATTCATGATAAGAGTAACCGTTTTCTCAACGAGATGGAGTTGTTGTATTTAGGATTATTTTTATTTAGTTTGCTCGAGGACTAGCAAAAGCTAAGTGTGGGGGAATTTGATAAGTGCATAATTCATATGATTTTAGTGTCCATTCCATACTTGTTTAAGCTATTATTATTGCATATTTTCGTATTATTACTCTTGTTTTCTCTTATTTTCCTATAATCGGTGAATCATCCTCAAAGGAGATAGAAAGTGCTGAAAAGAGCTAGGAAGAGAAGTATTCCAAGTATCCAAGTGCCAAGTCCAAGAGAGGTGGAAGAAAAGCAACGAAAAGGAGCAAAACGCTCAAAATCAAGAAAAGGGCCAAATACCAATCTTAACTCATTAAAATTAAGGATTTCGCATCACCACATTGAAGATAATTGAAAGATAAAAAGAATGCAAAAAGAATGAGGTCATTTCGAGTTCGTTTGAAGAAGTTGTGGCCAAAACAGTTTCTATTGGATACCGAAGACAGTGAAGTCCGCGAACTAGGTTTGCATACCGGGCTCGCAGACTTAATTCCGAATATTTCTGCTGGAATTTGAATTTTGCGGTCTGGGTTCGCGAAATTTGCAAATGGGAAACGTGTATTCACACCTTGGAAGACCTAAGGGAACGTTTGGATTCGTTATTTCGGGTCGAGTTCCTAAACCTAACTAAATACGTGAAGGCCAAGCAATGTAAAACTTATAAAAAGGTATTAGGTTATGGAAAAAAGGATATATCATTAGGTCACGAAATTGTTAGGTTTTGGAGAGAAGAAACATCATACAGACAGATTATCAATCGTAACGTTATCTCTTTACTTTTCTCATATATATATATATATATATATATCATGGATGTTTCTATATCCATGAGTAGCTAAACACCCCATATTGGTTAAGGATGTAGTCGGATATCATAAACATGCTATTAAATTAATATATTGGGTTTGTTATCTCAATCAATTTATTATTGTCTTGTTCTACGATTTATTATCGCATATGATTGTATGATTGTTTGTTTAGGAGCGCTACTAAATGAGCATGAATGCATTTCTAAAGCTAGGCTAGGGTTTTGAGATACATAATTGTTGATAAACCTTGTCATAAGTAGCATATTGTGATTACCAATTATATTCAAAACCTTTGTGTGATTGCAAGTAGAAGCTTGACCTATGTTAAATAGTTTAATCGTAGTATTTCTATTGCATGGATTAGTCTAATTCATAGAACTTAAGGCACTTGGAGGATTAAACCTAATATCACATTGCATTAGGTTGTTCACTAAGTAGTATTCTTATATTCATCATTATGGTATATGATGACATAAGAAATTTACCGGAGTATGCTCTCAATGGGGTACTTTAGGACTCTTGATAATGAATGATTGAGGGACAACACCAGTTATTAGTCAAAGTGCATGTATTATGATTGATGATGAACCTTTAACCAATATTCTCAATTTATTGATTCTCTTTATTTATCCTTTGCCATTATTATTAGTTTAATTATTTTAGACTCAAATCAAAAATCCCCCCAGGTTACTTAAGTTTTCAAATACGAATAACAACCCATATCTCCCTGTGGAACGAATCTGTTCTTATAACTATACTCTTATTTATAATTGTGAAGTGAAAGAACTTAAATTATTTTTGCGTCGGCTGACAACCGGCTATCTGTATCACTTTCCTATATAAGACCTGAAAATCAAAGAGAAATCAATTCTCTATCATTGCTTTGTTTTTCTCATTCTTTACCTGAAACTGAGATGACGGCACCATTATTCAGAGAAAGGGGAGAGATTCACAGAGGAGTGAAGGTGTTGTTAATGGTGGAATCGAGAGAAGAAATCCATGTAATAATCAAAGCAAGGGTTAAGTGGAATTACATAATTAGAGGTGAACCTGTGGTTGATTTAGGTGGATTAGTGATTGATAAGGAGAATTAGGAGGAGATGTTGGTTCTTGTGGTTCTTGTGGTTGTTGTGGTGAAATCATGAAGTGGGTTTTCCTTGATCCGTGTTTGAATCAAGAAATAAAAGAGGAACCTAGTTTACCGCCATTGATTCATGGATGCACATGGAGAATCAAAAGAACATAAAGATGGAGAAAATAGGGTTTTGAGGAGATTGGGATGTGAATTTAAGTTTTGCTGGGATTATGAAGAATGGATATTGGTTATAACTCAAGTTAATTCTGGTTTTGAGCAATTTGATGTAAAAAAAGATGAATCTGGATTGAAATGGGTTTTGGCTCGAGATTGAACTGAAACAAAAGAGGATGAGAAGCTACTGGTGATTACTCTTGAGTACTGGTGAAGTTCATGGGTATTTAGAAGAGGTTGTTGATGTTGCAGTTAAGACATGGATTCAATTTTAGGTGATTCAGTGTATGTTGGTACTGTTGGGGTTGTTGAAATGGCAGAGAGAAGATGAGTTACGGGCCATGATGTTGCAAATGGTGGTGCCGTTGATATACAAGGGTAAGTTGTTACTCTTAACAGTTCGCAATGGCAGGAATTGGGCTAGGCATGAATTTGATAATAGTATGAAGTTTTTGGTACATGCAAGAAGTTATAGAAGGAAAAGATGGTGCATATGTTGCAGCTACAGTAGGATATGGGCAGTGATGTTGATTCAAGGGGTTTGTTAGAAGTGAATGGAGGTTAAAATGAGGTGTTGGTGGATGTATAAGCAGAAGATGAGTTTGAAGGCTTTCTATGTCTGAGATGGTGGAATTTCAGGTGGTGCTCAAATTTGGTGATGGTATGGTGTTGTGCGAAGTTGTGCAGTGTCAAATGGAAAATAACTGGTGTTAGTGGATATGGATAATACATGGTTTGTGTGATATGATTGAGTTGGTGTATGAACTGGATTGAGGAATTGGTGTTGTTTGAATTCTTGAAACTGATCTATAGATGGAATTGCAGTTGTATGAGTTGTGACGGGAAATCAGTGTTGCAAGGAAGTTGTGTTGGTTATCCTGAGTTGATAGCAGGCCTGAACGATGGAGTATGGTTGTGGCAGTAACTCGATGTTGTTGCAGCTGGTGAAGCATAAGTGTGTGGATTGCGGGAGAAGCAGCTGAAGTAGATGAATGCTTGTTGCTTATATGAATGCTAGGGCTGGTGGTATTTGAGCTTTGAAAATAAGTTGTTTGTGTTGAAATGGTGGTGTAATGCTGAGTTGTGGGTCCTGTGGTTATGCTTTACAGTGAATGGATGATGTTTAGATGAATGTTAGGACAGGGTTTATGAGATTGCATCCACTGTGTTGTTGTTTGAAACAATGAAAATGAAATGAATATAGTTGTTTCAATGAGGTATTACACGGAATCAGGTGCAGGTTGAACTAAAGTCTGTGTTGTGGTTGTGTTGTAGAGCTACATCAAAGGATGATTTCATCCGCAGTAAACTGAGCTGAAGCTACAAAAAGATATGGTGTGATTGTGGTGACTGAATTGGTAAGAAGCAACTAAGATTCCAGGGGTTGAGCAGCAGCTGCAGTTTATGCCATGGTTGGAAGATGAGAAGATTTAGAAGATAGTGTGCACTTCTGTTGTAATGCCTTATGCAGCTGCAGTTGTGGTTTAATGAAAAATGATGTAGTTGTTAGTGGTTTAAAGCAGTTTTGATGTATGGAGGAGTTGACCTGAGATGTGACCGGTGACCGGGTGAACTTTTTCGGCCACTTGAGCTATTTTCGGCGTACCACCAGTTTTCCGGTGATATATTTTTGGCCGAATTTTTCCATGGGCTTTCTCACACATGGCTTGATGGACTTCTCTATTGGATTCTTTGAAGACTTGACCTAGTTTTGGAAAGCGAAGGATTATAAAAGAAGACTTCTATAACTTTTGGGATATCACGTATTCTAATATTCTACTGGGAGCTATTGGAGGAGAGCTGATATTCTACTAGGGTTTGCTTTGTTTCATCTTCTTTATTCAATTTTGATTATGATGAACTCCATAGCTATGAGTAGCTAAATACAATTATTGATTATGAGATAAATTTGATTTCATCAAACATGCTATTTGATTCTATGAATAAGTTTTGTCTCAATTTTATTATTTATGATTCATGGTTTTTATAATCATATGATTTGAATGCTAGTTTGGTTGAGTCCGGAATCAATTGGATTTTTTTCATCTCTATAGCTATATTAGAGTTGATTTCTAGTAGCATCTTGTGGTAATTACTTGTAGTGATACATCTTTTTAACCGCATATGAATCATAACCTTTGTTAAAATGAATTAGTTCTTTTACACGTTTGTTTGCATTGATTAGTCTTATTTCATAGAACTTATTGCTCTTAGGGAGTTCAACTTAATTGTGTTTTTACACTTTAGGTTGCTTTCTAGGTAGATTTCACAATAACATCTTTTAATGTTGTTTGTGATAAAATCGGGAAATAACGGGATACTCTTGCGATCAACATATCCTAGGACTTTTGATAATTGCGAGATTAAAATATCAATTCTAATCATTGATGAAAATACATGTTTGTGAATGATACTATCGCATGACCAATATATTCTTCTTATTGATTACTTTTATTATTACTTTGCTTTCAACTTAGCTTTATTGCATTGATAAATCAGAATCCCCCCATGGTTACTAAGAAACTGAAATTTGCATAACAACAATTGCCTCTCTGTGGAAACAAACTCTTTCTTATCTTATACCTCATTTATATTTTATTGAGTGAGAAAGTGAATTATTTTTGACGCATACGACTGCGATCAACCTATCTCAGTTAATCCTTTAGAACCAATCTCTAGAGGCCTTAAACTTAGTCATCAAAAAGTTCCATCTAATGGATTCTCGAAAGGCCTATAAGAAATCTCTATGGATTTGAGAACAGTCAAAGATAGGAAAAAAATACAAAAGTCAGACGGTCAGATGGTATCCCCAAATCATCTCTTAACACTCATGGTGAGATCATATCTCATCTTGCTACCTTACTATAGGTATTCTCATCCTTGTGTGTAACTTGAGAGGTGCAAGGATGTTTGCAAGAGAGATGCTCAAGTCTTCTGTTGGTTACCATCTGTCTTGTAGGTTTGATGGTTGTTTTACATGTTGATATTTTTCAGTTATTCTCTCTGTAACTCTTTTGCTCTATCTCATCAGATATTGATCCTTGTTTGAAAGGGACATTTTGAGAAACAGTATGTATTTCCTCTTGGGTCCTTCTTGATCTTCTGGTATTTTTTTTCGGGTCCACGAACGTCCAAGTCTTCTTTAAGAAAATCTAGGGTTTCTATCAAGGGTGTTTCTCCCTTGGTTGATAACATATATATTTCTTGTATGTGTTTATCCTATTCCCAGAAAAGGATGTTTATGGAAACTGAAAAAGCGGGGGTCTAACAACCACACCCAATATTTCGATTAGCAATCTGTGTGGACAACTCCGAGTTACTTTCTAAAGAATCAACTAGACTCAATCAAATAGAAAATATCTCAAGGAGTTATTATCTCAATCTCTCGATTTGATTTACTCAAGCAAATACAATCTGCGATTCTTAATCAAAGAGAGATAACTTGGATGCTACCAAAGACCAATATCCAAGTGGCAATCAATTTAAATCAACAACCAATAAGGTCAGATATTCTAATTGATTGAACAACGCACAACCTATATTATTTCAATTATATAAAAATATAATGCAGAAAAGAAATAACACAGCCACCAGAATTTTGTTAATGAGGAAACCGCAAATGCAGAAAAACCTCGAGACCTAGTCCAGATTAAACATACATTGTATTAAGCCGCTACATACACTATCCTACTCCAAATTAACTTCGGTCTGGACTGTAGTTGAACCCCAACCAATCTCACACTGATCTAAGGTATAGTTATGCTCATACGCCTCTGATCCCAGCAGGATACTGCGCACTCGATTCCCTTAGCTGATCTCACCTACAACCAAAAGTTGCTACGACCCAAAGTCAAAGACTTTAATAAACATATCTTTCTCACGCAGAAAAGTCTACAAGATAGATAAATTCGTCTCCCACGAATAAACCTATGAGTTTTGTTCTGTATTTTGATAAATCAAGGTGAACAGGAACCAATTAATTAAACCAAACTTATATTCCCTAAGAACAACTCAGTTCTATCAATCACCTCACAATCTTCTTAATCGACGCAGCGAAAAAAGATATTATGGAATCACAAACGATGAGACGAAGATGTTTGTGATTACTTTTATATCTTGCCTATCGGAGATAGAAATATCAAGCCAATTATTACAATTATACTCGTACGATAGAAACAACAAGATCAGATCACACAACTACAAGAAAAGTAGTATCGGTCTGGCTTCATAATCCCAATGAAGTCTTTAAGTCGTTAACCTGGTTTTTGAAGAATAAAACCAAAGGTTAAAGGAGAATCGACTCTAGCTTAGCAAACTAGTATCACACAGAATGTGTGGGGATTAGGTTTCCCAGTTGCTAAAGTTCTCCCTTATATAGTCTGTCAAATCAGGGTTTGAAATCAATGTTGGCTTGGTAACAAAGCATTCAATATTCATCGTTAGATGAAAACCTGATTAGATACAAGCTAATATTTATCAACCATTAGATCGAAAACATAGCTTGTTATACACACATGTACTTGACGATATTGGGTTTGTGTAACTGTACCCAAACTTGTACATTATTTGGTTCAACACTAGTTAACCAAATGGTTAGCCAAATGATAACTTTCATTTCAACCATATTCTTCTTCACCATAACTAGTCCAAATGACTCAAATGAACTAGTTAGAGAGTTGTTCAATTCCTATTAGATCTTATGTTCTACACAAGACACACTTGTTCAATGACTCGGGTTCGAGAACTACGCCAGTTCGCGGACTGATTTGACGGCTCACGTTCCAGTTTCACTTGATCAACAAAGTTCGCAAACTTCGGTTCAAGCAATAAGGACTTATACATATATGTGTTACCACAACAACGTTTATATCCTCTAGTGGTTATATTGTCTAAACTCTCAGTTCAATCATTGAAACATTCTCAGAGGGCGTTATATAGTTGTTATTCACAAACTATTTTTCATCGGAGCGATTTCCAAAATGATTGAAACATAACATGACTTTCGTCACTAGGTAAAGATGAACTTCGCTAAAGAGAAAGCTTTACCAACACATATTTCGAGAAATAGATAAGCAAGATATACTCAACTCAAAATGACATATGTGTATAATCTTAGTCTATATAGTAATACGACTTTTGTCTCAAGATAAGAGATAGAGTAGATAGACTTTTGAGTGATAGATAAGTTCAAGTCTCTACATACCTTTTAGTCGATGAAGATCCACTGGTTACTTGAGTAGTCCTTCGTCTTGTATGATGATCGTCATGGAGTTCTTGAGCTCAACTACACTTTCTATCCTAGTACGATACCTTAGCTATAGTAGACTAGAAATCAAGACTTTATAGTTTTGATCACTAACATTGACAAACACGCTTGAGATAGCGGCGCATGCGAGTTCGACCGAGCAATGCTCTAACAATATCCCTCTTTGTCAATTTTAGTGGCAAAACTATTAATACATATAGAATGCAAAAAATATATAAATAAACTTTGTAGCTCCTATTCCACATGTCTAATCTTCAATAATACTCGAAATCTTCATCACTTCCAAGTAGTCCAATGATCCCAAAGGTTGTAAGTTTAGTATGATCGTTGTTGAAAATCCGTAGCTATAACAATGAGAAAACAATAGTTCTCAATCATTGTTATACAATGTCATAGTATTATTACACAACGTCAAAGTCCAATTACATCATAACTTTAACAACAATACTATGGTGATACTTCACTCCCCCTTAGTCAATACTCCATCTCACATGGAAACCACTCCCCCATACATAATGATCCGGAAACCATATGTATTTGTAGTATGAACTACATATTAATTCTCCCCCTTTTTGTCAATAAAATTGGCAAAGGTACAAGAACGGGATCCTAATGAAATTTCCGTAAGAGACATTTCATGACCAAAGGTAAATATATATCATATTTTTTAGATGCAATCATAAATCCGAAGCTAAATGCATTCATCAAGGAGTTTATAAAGATACAAGATAACCCCTATAATATTCCACAACCGCACTCCCCACAAAGATTTGGCAATTAAGCACAAGTTCAAAAGAAATCTCCCCCATAAAATGTCATTCCCAAGGGAACAACTAGAGCGACCTTAATTTCAAAAGAAAAGAAGGATTTCATTAGACTCAACAAATTACATACAAGTATGAATTTGGAATCCAACAAGAAATATTCAATCATATTAACTAAAGCGAACCAAGATTAATTTGACTAAGTATGCTCAACACAAGTAAACTTATGGATACTCAATAACTCGATTAGATTATATTCACAAGAGAACTCATAATTAATCTAACCGGTTAAACTAATCACAAAAGTAATCTGAAAAGGCGAGGGTACCCCAAATATACCTCAAGCTATAAATTTTCCTTCCTATCAGTCCTTTCCCCGAAAGTGATTGTCTATAGACTGAGTCGAGACAATACAACAAATGCCAAAATATTCGCTCCCAAATGGCCATATATACCACTCCATGCCAATGCAAATGGTCCGCATTCAAGCCCCAAGAATCCGCTCCTAGCCAGCGTCATCTCCACGTTGAAGCCGAGCCCTAACTAGCGCCATCCTCTCCTTCCCAAGCCAGTGCTCCATTGGACTTCCAAGCAAGCCAATGCTCCATTGGCCTTCCCAAGCCAACACTCCATTGGACTCCCCAATCTAACACTTCATTGGATTTCCAAGCCAGCCGGACCCATCCACTACTCCAAGTCAGCCGTACCAAGCATGTGCCATAAGTTCGCGCCCAATCTAATAGCGTTATTCCGAGCTAGCCGCACCATCGGCCTTTCCAAGATAGTCGCGCTATTCGCCATTCTGCAGCTTCATCTCCGCTCGGTCAAAATTGAAGCACCATCTTCTCCATTCAAAACAACGCAATCTCCACCGTCCAAAGCCGCGCCGTCCGCCATTTCCAAGCCGAAAGCGCCATCTTCACCACCCCATGGCCCAAATTGGCACCAACTTTTCGGGAAGCAAGACTCTACGCCAACACCCCCTGGTCAAGCTGGAAATGCGCCAAGTTGTCAATACAAGGATCAGGGATTCCTCATGCCTTCCGCTAAAGGTTAGTTGAATTTCCATGGAAAACTCTTCACGCCTTTCCCTCTCCGATTTTGCTCTTGTCCGTCACCATCTCATGCTTACCCCGCAACAACGCCACTGTTACGTGCTAAGCAGGGGACTTAATGTTGATGGTGGTTTTTAACTTAGGGTCAAAATATTAAAACCTTGCATCTGATGTGACGTCACTCTGCAAGGAAACAAAGCCACGTGTGCTAACCTCTCCATTGGCAAATTTATTGAGCCGCTCAATATACTTGCATGAAATTTATCCAGACTAGAGAATCCCATATGTTCTGTAAATTTCGGTGCCTCACGCATATTCACTTAATGTAAGTTCCTCTGAATTCCTTCTATTCTATGTTCTCCGGGTAAACTCTTAATATTGATATGGCATGATGATTCGTGCTCAATCGCAGCAGATTAGCACGAATCTCTAAGTATTAAGAATATGATCTTTGCATAAGGTATTCGATCAGAAAAGTGTGCTGCTCTCTGACAATGAACTTAAAAGAACTCTATGTCGATACATAGAATTCAGTCAATCGTCCTGACTAACTTGCTGAAGTTAGGGTTTCGCACCTCGCGCAATACACCAGACCTTTCTTGTCAAAATTAAATAAAATCGCCGCAGCACACTAGAAGTGCGGCCACGCCCTAGCTTGCCGGCCCCACTTCCCATTGACCAATCAGGTCACCCTAAAGGCGCCACACTCTAACCATAAGTGTGGTCACACCTTATGTTTGGATGGCCCCCTTTTGTGGCCAATCAGGTTGCTCTAAACTTTCTACCATACATTAAAGGCCAAATGAACCCTATCGCGGAAACTTCGCAACATGCCAACTTCGCAAAACATGCCACTTCATGGAAACCTGCCATAAATAGCCACCACACGACAATTCCTACTCTTGTGTATGTTTCCACACTATGGACTTGCCATGGATCCATTTGCACAAAAGTAGCACCATGCCACAGTCGCACGCCACGTGCACTAATTAGGGTATTCGATAAACCCAGATTTGAGCAAATTGCTACCAAAGCCAAATAACGTTCCTAGAGCAACGAGATTGGGGTGGCAACATGGCTAACATTTCCGCGCCACATGTGGGTCCGACTCCACGATGCCTTGGCCATGCCAAGCCCTAATTCTTCCACGGAGAATTCTTCCACGACCCCTTAGCCACGCCAAGCCCTAATTCTTCCACGGAGAATTCTTCCACGATGCCTTGGCCACGCTAAACCCTAATTATTCCACTGAGAATCATTCCAAGATACCTTGGCCACGCCAAGCCCTGATTATTCTACGGTTCCTTGGCCACGCCAAGCCCTAATTATTTCATGGATAATTCTTCAACGACGCCTTGGCCATGCCAAGCCCTAATTCTTCCACGGCGCCAAGCTTTGGCCACACAAAATCCTTCCAATGGCGCCAAGACTTGGACACGCCAAATCTTTCCAACAACACCAAGCTTTGGCCACGCCAAATCCTTCCAACGACGCCAAGACTTGGCCGTGCCAAGTCCTTCCCACATCGCCAATCTTTGGCCACGCCAAATCCTTCCAACGGTGCCAAGACTTGGTCGCACCAAGTCCTTACAACGGTGCCAATCTTTGGCCACGCCAAATCCTTCCACGACTCCAAACCCTAACTCTGGCCGCGGAGCCAATTTTTAGATTTGGCCATCCCACAACATCATTGGCATACCACTATGCCGCGACTACTAGCATGCCGCTATGCCATGGCTACGCCATTAGCATGTGGCTGACGTACTTCTCTATTAAATAAGATGTGGCTATAATCAATGACCATCCTTCTTCATGAGATGCAATCTCAGCCATCCTAGTTCTCCACCGAACTGATAAGATCGCGACAAGTTTTAGGAGGCTAGCCAAGACGAGCCTAGCATTACATGCTATTTACCTGCGACAAGCCTCTTAATTTTTAACTTGCCACACGTAGCAAAGTGCTACATGTTTTCCACGAAAACACTCAAGACATCAAAATATTTCACAAACTGGGGGATGCTCATTAGGGTATTGGTCTGGTGGTTTACAGCGTGCGGCGTGCAATGTGCCCATTACAAGAAAGTGTCATGAAGTAGGATAATTAGTGGTGGTGAAAATTAATGGTGTAAACAATTCATTTCCTTCATCATGGAAGAGTAATGACCGATGGTTACACAAATTCACTTTATTCATCATGGAAACATAACGTCTGGCAGTTACACGTTACTATTTTCTTCCACCACTCAATCGTTTCCACTTCCCACGAGACCAGGGTACGTTTCACTATGACTTGTATAAATATGTTTCACCTATTTCCACCAAAGACAAGTTTTTTGGTCGGCAACAATACAATATCTAGAAATCACCTGGTAGATTTCTATTCGGCTAACCAATTCTACTTCCGATACAAGTCATAAAAAAAACCACACCTTTAGAATCTACTATTCTGGTCTCAACACTCTTTTCGCTTCCCTCCCTAAGACCAACCCTTATCCTTCACTTTGTGATCGAAGCAAGCCTGGAACGGTTATTTCTTGGATTAGGCCAGGATTGTACAGATTGATCTCTCAAATCAAAAGTACTCCCGTGCAGTACATTGTTTAGGGTTTAGATTCGTTTCTCACCCACATACCCGAAATTATCAAAATCAAAAGTACTCCCGTGCATGCTTCTTTGATTCTGTTAGGCTCGAAAACCTATAATAAAATACTGCAAGTGTACAGTGTCTAACTATTAGATAATGGCAAGTACAGGTCATTCCCACGAGGAGTGTGAAATACTACTACTAGCTAATACCAAGAATCAACAAATCAATAAGGTGATGTTTAACGATTTTTCAGGAATTCGAGACAAGATGAAATAATAAATAATTCTTAACAATAAACAAGATGAGAGTGGGTTATTAGGGTTTTTGATTTCCACCAATTCAATCATATAAAACTCTATTAATCTATATTTATTACTCAAGACAAATTTCGAAATCAATCTCATGTCTCGGAAGATGGTATATTAAACTCTAAAACATAGTTTATCCGTTGTAACTTCCTTCGCTTCATAAATTGTGATTCTAAAGCATCACATATCAATCCTAAAGCATATCACGTCAACGGATTTAACCAAAGCACGAAATATCAATTGAAAAGCATAAATAATCGAGAAAATCACATAAACGATTAAACACCAAGCTATATGAAGAGAAATTATTAATCAATCAAATCATTATTAGAAATATCATCGTAGAGTTTATATAATTTGTTAGAGCATTGCTCGGTCGAACTCGCAAGCGTTTCTATCTCAAGCTTGTTTGTCAAATTTAGTTGTCAAAACTATATGTCTTGATTTCTAGTCTACTTATATCTAAGTCTCAGATTAGGATAGTTAAGTGTAGTTGAGCTCCAGACTCCATGGCCATCATCTTACGAAGACGAAGAACTACCTCGATCATACCAACTTGGTGATTACTTAGATCGGTTTCACTAATAAAAGTCATACCAATACATAAGTCGAGGCCTCATGTGAATAGTTTTACAAAGAACATAAACAAGTTATGAGCGGTTATACTAATCACACATATTGGTAATTCAAAAGATTTGCAATGAAGAACAACTACCTAATAAGCCTTGAGATTTCCTTCGGTTCACAACACATATCATGAACTTACTTCCTTTAAACACATGTAAAACATTGTTTCCTAGGATGAAATCTTCACCTCATACCCATACATAATCACAATAGTCATTTATGATTATGTCGATGTCTTATATACAAAGTTTAATGGTTAAGCAATAAACTTCGTATTGTATTCCTTAATACTATGTCTAATCTAGAGTTAATCATTACGCTTAGATGTTATGTTTTCAATATACCACGACTTGAAAGATACGTTAGGGAATGAAACAGTTCAAGTCAAATATCACTAACCTCAAGTGGAAGGAT
>JAJJWX010003925.1:0-15109 GCA_023529315.1 Papaver bracteatum | reverse complement strand
GGCACGGGACATGATGTTGGTTCATTTTTAATATATCGTATAATTTGTGTCCCTAATACTTATCAATTTCTTATGATTTAATATGTGTTTGTTTTTTTTGAAATTGGAAGGTTATATTAAAAGAGGAAAAATTACAAAGCAAGGCCACAGTTTACAACATCAAATATGCAATATTGTTTCCCAATGATACAAAATTTGAGTAATTGAAACACCTTTAAAAACATCCTTTTCACTAAGCCAATTATCAAACCAAAATCTAATTGACTTCCCATTATTCAGCTTACACCTTACATGTTCTTCCATAAATTCAGTTGACTTCAAAATTCCTTTCCAAAAGCTTCTCCCTTGACCAATCATCATCCAGAAACCTCCCTGTTATTTTTTATTTTTTCTTGAACCACTCTCCTCCACAATGCCTTCTTCTCTCTAGCATATCTCCAGATCCATTTTTCCTTTAAAGCTTTGCTTGTACTTCTTAAATATTTAACACCCAAACCTCCTAACTTCTTTGGCTTACAAATTTTTAACCAAGACACCCAACTCATCTTCCTTCTATCTTCAGTGAATTCCCACAAAAATCTTCTCATCAACTTATTTAATCTCTTCTCCACACAAACAGGCATATGAATAAGAGAAAGAAAGTAAATAGGCAGGCTTGCTAAGAAACTTCTAATAAGAACTAATCTCCCATCTTTGGATAAAAACTTCTTCTTCCATGAGGCTAACTTCACTTCCATTATCTTAATTACCTCATCCCAGACTGATGTGCACCTAACTGTAGCTCCAATTGGCAAGCCTAAATATTTAATTGGCAATTTCTCCACCCTGCAACCCAACTCCATTGCTAAAGACCCTACAACATCATTTTCTCCAACACTTATTAAAGTACTTTTCTCCAAATTCAACTTCATAACTGTGAGTAACTCAAAAGAATTTAAAATAAGAAGCAATCTTCTAACCTCATCCTCAGTTGCATTCAGCAATAATAAAGTATCATCTGCAAATTGCAAATGAGAAATCATTTAACCACCTTCCACCACCTGGAAACCATGAATTTGCTTCCTCCTAACTGCATCATCCACCAATTTTTAGAGAATTTCCACCACAAGTAAGAACAAGAATGGAGATAGAGAATCTCCTTGCCTTAACGAAGGCTTTCGTAAAATTTACCGCAATTCGTGTTTGTTCCCAGCAATTCATCTTAACGAAGGCTTTGGTAACTTCAAAAGTCTTGGACATTTTGTCACTTCCGTATGTTCCTACCTTCACTTGGAATACAATATGGCGACACATTACCTCATAAAGAACCCTGAACACATATTGTACTCCCTGATCCTATTTCAAATTAATAGGTTGCAATAGATCCTTAACCAAAAGTTGACATATTCTACGTTGAATATTTATAAAAAAAAAATGGTATTGTGGATCGTTGCTTTCTAAGATTGTAGTTTTCAAAATTAACCTCTTCAAGTCCCATGAATTTCTAAATTTATATATCTTGTTTGTTTTTAATATTTTAGTTAGCCATATTATGTTTGTTACTAACTTTAAACTTGATGTCATCTTGTACTGTGAACTTTATGCGATTTCAGAATCGAAATAGTTATACCTCTTTCATTCGTATCAAGTAATCCGTTGTATATCCCAACAATTCTTCTACAACAATTCCTTTCTTTTATTGTTTTCCGACCATCAGTAGCCATTATTGTCAAACGCAATCTGTCTAATTTTTGCTGATATTATGTATTTGCAATGTTCATTTTTCTTAAATAAATATATTGTGGAAAAACTAAAAAAAAAGTACATACGTATTACATTGGGTTTAAGGTACTATATCCAAAATACTACAGACACTGCTTTTGGTGCCCTGTTTCCTCAAATTCCTCGTTGCATTATAGATAGTACATGCAACACTAATTATTTGCGAAGTGAGCTATTTGCGTAAGTGTGGTCAATGTATCCCTTGCCTGTAATAATAATAACAACACGTCAATTTTTTCAAGGCATCCAGTTTTAAATGATGTGAATCTAATAGATTTGAATTATACCTCAATCTTAGATATCACCTTCTTCTCACATAACATAGCAATTGAGGAAGGACAAATCTTGACCACTCTTTACATAGTCAGAGTTAGCCAAACTATGTTTTGCAATTGTCTTACGTGAAAATTATTATTAATCCATATTTTAGTCAGCTCCTATCGAAGCCGATCTAATTAGCCCTATTGAAAGTTAATCTTAAATTTCCGACCGTATCTCTTGACCAAATTATCGAAGTATTCTCAGTCATGTTAGATATCACCAATTTTGACCTTATCTCTTGACCAAATTTTTGATATCTCTTCCCCAATAATTTTTATCGTATACCTCAATCTTAGATATCACCTTCTTCTCACATAATATAGCAATTGATGAAGGACAAATCTTGACCAATCTTTACATAGGCATAGTTAGCCAAACTATGTTTTGCAATTGTCTTACGTGAAAATTATTATTAATCCATCTTTTAGTCAGCTCCTATCGAAGCCGATCTAATTAGTCCTATAGAAAGTTAATCTTAAATTTTTGACCTTATCTCTTGACCAAATTATTGAAGTATTCTCAGTCATGTTCGGCTTTGTGTGATCTACCCATCTCATATCTACTCTACCTTCTAACTTGATGAATGAAACCTATACGTATTGATCCGTAATTTGATATTGTTAATTTGTCATCAAGAGGTCGCATGATTTGAGAATGTAAAATATAAAAAATATTCTATAAACATCGGAGGCGAAATTTAGATTTATGATTTAGAGTTTTTTATGATGATTTTGATGAACAAACATAATTTTCAAACAAATATTTTAGAATGCAAATACATTTTCCAGGTCAATAAGATTTTGTATCGGGAATTGAGTGAAAGTTGTTGTCTTTGTAGGTAGTTGTGCTTAAAACAACTCGACATTGATGGTCTTTCGTGGAAAAAGAATGTAATAGTACTTGAGAGAGCGGTAATGTTCTCTTACGCGGTACACCAATTTCCTTTATATAATACTTTGATCAATCATCATGATCATATTGTCTCATACGTTCCGATATCATCCTCAAAATATTTGGTTTTTGTCCTTATCAATCGTGCTAAAAACAACCAATTACATCTTTCACAATACAATGTTGCATGTTTTGTGAAGATTATTTTTTTACTTGGTCAATAAAACTCACTAAAAAGCAAAAACTATTATTATACACTACTATTACCAACTCCCACCACCATAAAAACCATCCACCGTCACTATTTATTCCACCAATAGTAATGTTACTGCCTCCACCATTCACAAACACCCGCCACCGCTTATACTAACCCTACTTCCACTACCACCATTAGAATTAATATAGTTTTTAGTAAAATTATTTATTAATAAAATTATGTATTTATGTTAGATTATTAAAGGGACATTTATAATAGAAATTTAATTAATCATTATGAACAATCAATGAGACACTAATTAATAAAAAGTTTAAAAATGGTTAAGTTGAACAAACCCCAGCGAGACAAATCCTGACCACTCTTTACATAAGCAAATCGATAATAAATAATTTCATATGTTCTGATCTTGATTTGTGTCGTTCGTTTAGTTATTACATAACATGGCAATTGATTGCACCAATTTTTAAAATGGACATGTGTTTTATCGATTTTATTTTAACATTAGAATGATCAACCACATTTTATACTTTATAATATAACGTTACACATTTTGTGGCGTTACAAAATTAGTATAATATGTTTTTGTTCACCAATACCCGCCACCACCATAAAACCATATGAATCCACTTTTTTTATCCACCACCACCTAGTGGCGGAGCCAAGGGTTGACTAACATGTCTCTAACCCCTTAAATTTTTAATAACTACATAAATGTTTTAGTTTATATTTTATAAATAGTACTTTGTCCATATATATTTATGGTTTAGTTTACCAAAGTTTACATGTTTCTTTTTTAAAAAAAAATAGGCATCCTCAATGTCAATTTTTGACTCTACCACTGCCACCATCACTGCCGCCCATCCCATGTAGGTTGTTGGACGCAATTCTAATTTTCAATCACAAATGCCATTATGAGGTTTAGATTGAACAAAATTTTGTCAATTGATTAGTTTCATTAATTTTTTTCCATGTATATATTATTTTTTTGTATTGCAATCAATTTTATTTTAACATTAAAAAATCATGATTTATACGATATAGTACCAAAGATAACAGGGGTACAATTTGGGTGATCCAACTACGATCATGAAAATATTGTCTTGTATGATATCATCCCTGAAATATATGGTACCTTCCTTTATCAAAAGTGTTAAAAACAACCAACCACATCTTCCACACTACAATGTTATCTATGTTGTAACGACAAACATAAAATTAATATTGTCCATCACTACTCACCAGCATTCACCGTCACTACTTCTTCCACCACAAACCAGGGGCGGAGCCAGGATTTTGAGGAGAGAGGGGAAAAATTCTTGGCAAGTTGGATACATGTGAAAAATGGACTTTGTATCCCATTTTGCGATAACAACAAAAATAAATATATATAATTGTGCTTAGCTCCGCCCTTAACCACCACTAATCTTTCGGCCTCCACCTCTTCTACTACTCATTGTCGCAGAAAATGTCTATTGATATTATTTATCAAAATTACTTATTAATATAAATAAATATTATAATTAATTAAGAAAACATTTATAATTAAAAAATAATTAGTCATTTATTATAAGCAATTAATGAAACACTAATTAATAAAACACTTTATAATGAATAGATTATTTATTATGTGCAATTAGTAAAACACTAATTAATAGACCAATTATGGCATTTAAGTTAAACAAACCACCACTGTTGATTTATCTTTTCTATCAATTTCAACCAAGGTGGAACAATGGTTAGAGGCCACTCTTATGACACAATAGGTCATGAGTTCGAACCTCCACGTTATAATTTTTGAAATTCCATATCTTGACTTGAGTATTCATTTTTCATTCATAATATTGGAATTAACACCACGTGTGCGATTTGTAGGGTGTGGTAGGGAGAACCACGACCTTTGATTTATCTTTCCCACGGAAAAATCCTGACCACCACTAACAAAGGCAAACTTAGCCTAGCTTTGTTTTGTATTCTTGATATCTTAAAGTAAACTTTGATAATAACTTTAAATCTTGATTAAATGCATCATACAAATGTTAATCTAAAGGCATCATATTTGGCCAACACTCTCAAGATATTATAACAATTATTGAATTGAAAATCTTTTCCCACTCTGTTGCGCCATTCAACCCGACACATTTGCTCCACATCAAATTCGTTTTGACCATTTATTCGGTTTTGATTGCCTTCAATCACCGCAGCAACAAATAGGATCACATCCTTGTTGATTACTCTGATGCGATGACACAAAGAATTTGCATCTCGATTATTGAGGTTCAATGTTTCTTCTTGAAATCTCTGAAATATGTTCTGCCATACAATAAGTTGTTGTTGTTGTTGTTGTTGTTGTTGTTGTGCACCATTGACCATATCTTGTGTAACAAGAACATAAATCCTGCAAATGGATTCATCTTCAACTAAGCTAAATATGTGACCTCGAACTGACATATTGGGTTTCTGGAGTGAAAGAATGAAGATTGAAGAAACGGTGTGAGTTGAAATGAAATTGGATATATTATTTATAGGATGATGAATTGATGGCCGTTGGATGAGATGTTGTGGGCGACCGAGTTTAAACCGCTGGCGATCGTCTCCTGACCGGCCGATCTAGATTACACCGAGCGGTAATGGGTGCAAAAGTCGCAAACTCATGGCTTTGCCATGCCCATAGCAACCGGACTTATACAGGGTTATCGGAGGTTTTGATCATGTTAGTTCAAGCAAGTGGGACAAAGTCTAGCATATGTACTCACTACCCAGAGCTAAACCGTTTTGCGAAAAGTGTTCGGTTCCTATCCTCCCATCACCCATTTCAACCTTAAGTATCTCCCATCACCCATTTTGCATATGTACCCGTTTTGCGAAAGTGTTCGATAGATCTCTAAACCTGCATGTTGGTAAAATTTAAGTATCTCCCATCTAAGTAAAATAATGGATGTTTTCGATAGATCTCTAAACCTGCATGTTGGTAAAATCAAGGTAGATGGAGTGCTAAATGTGCATCAATCATTTGGCACGTATGAAGGTTAGATGTGAACAGTTATCCATGGGAGGCGAGCAGCCGAGCACAACCAAATCCAAGATAGCGGCTACACGGTATTGGCAGACAAATAACATCATTAGAGAGAACAACAATTGTCCACAACCACTAACGTGAATACACCACTGGCGTCGCAGGGAATTATAACAAGATAGATTATTCATGTGTATATGCCCTGATCAATTGACTAGTGCTGGGGAGTGATGTGGCAGGTGTCCAAGGCTCAAATCAGGAGGAAGTTGTCAAATATGTTGTGCCAGACTAACAATCAAATCAAAGGAAGCTGCAAAAGACTTAGTAGAGCATTCACAGGGGAAGCAACAGTCTAAACTAGAAGGCATAGGCAGGCTTTGCAGATAGGTTGGATAAACATTCAAAGAACAAACAACTAGAGTATTTTCCTTCCTGTATCAGGTTCAACTTCCTAGTTTCCTTTCCGAATGTCGTGATAGAATGATAGCTAACACGTCTTGTATAAACAGCGTTGGTTCTAAAATCTTTTAGTTTTTCTTATGTAAAGAAACGAAAATTAAAAGAGATGCCCTGGTATAAATTTACGATTCACAATCTCACAGGGCGTTTGACCACAGCAAGGGTCAGCGAGTGAAGTCTAATACTCAGATTGAGGCTGGTAATATCCAAATACATGAAATAATACTGACGGTTCTTTTTATACAATATCGTATGATAGATGATTATGAGATAAAGAGTTTGATCCTCGTCCAACATACATATAAGAACACGCTTTTTTTTTCCAAGAGAACAAAAACGAATTAACTGCTTGAACACATGAACATTTCTGTAAATGGAGTATCTTCCAACATTAAGACATCAATTCTTTAATTTCCATGTAGAAAACAAACTGGACATCATCTAGGCTTACACCATTACAGAAAATGTTATCTGGCTGGTGGTTAACAGGCTATACTAATTCCATCAAGCTCCACTGGCATATAGGTTCGTCCATTCCTTTGCTGCAAGGAGACAAAAAGAGGAGTTAGAAAGGAAAATGTAGCAAAAACATTCAGCTAAACTTGTCAGGCCATTCAAAAAGAATGCTTAGTGATTTTCATGATCAAATAATCTGTGAGCTCTTGCAGAAAGTTTTTAAAAAGAGAGAAAAATATATCAACTGAGTGCCACCATTTCATCCTTTTCATATCAATAATACATCCACAAATTCCAATAGTTTGTTGGTTATGTGATAGGAATGAAATATGACACGAGCTCAACTCAAAAAGATAATCTCAACCCTACCTGTTTCGACAGCCTCTGCCTCATTTGCTTTCCAGTGTTTGGCAATATTTTCAGAGAGCGGGTCATCTGGATTTGGAGCACTAAGAAGTGCTTGGATGCTGAATCCACAAGCAAACGAAACAATTGTAACATCTTTTTAACGCATAATTTTGAGAAATTTCTAAATGGATGTATAAGATCAATTTACCTCAGCAATACTGTTCGGATCTGGAGAGCTGGACTCCATTTGTCTTTTAGAATATCAAGGCATATCCTTCCAAGCTGTAACATATCATTCCATATCAACGTCAGAATCAAAAAGAGAGAGGAAGAGATGGAAACTATAAATGAGGTAGATATTGACGATTACCTTGTCAATGTTAGGATGGTAAATCTTTGTCAGAAACCGAACCTGTTGAAGAAAGGGGAAACAAATATACACTATAAGAAGTGTCCAAAAATGATTTAAGCTACTCGAAAGACTTTGACAAACTTGGAAAACATTAAATGTGACTTTAAAAGTATTCCATATCTAGTAATCCCATTCTCTGAAACATCTACCTACTTGACAAGTTCTAATGTCTACAGTAGTTGGGAAGACTCAAGATATGAAATGAGTACGAATGAAACACTATATAATTTCAACCAACCATGCTCCAACTTCTCATCTACATAGGTAAGCAGTTACTTAACAGGCAAGGACATAAACGCATAACCGTAACTAACAACTAACTCAGAAGACCATCGCTCCAAAAGGCCATTTTCTCAAAAGGGGGAACAAACCAGCATAACATGCACTATTGCCACAATGCATACAAGATACTAAAGAAACAAGAAAAATCAATAATAGATGGAATATGGATGATGTAGGTGAGTAGGTCTACAGATAACTCTGGATGGAAATATAATCATATACTATGGATACCATAAAACAAACAATAACCTTGGAACAATCACGCAACAAGTTTCACTGAATGTCTTAGAACATCTATACCTTTGGTGCGGCCATTGGATACTCTTCAGGTAAAAACAATTCCAACTTGAATACACCTCCTACAAGAATGCAGTGAAAGTGCACATGTGAAAGAAGTTAAAGAGGAAAGTAAGAGATATCACTAAATGAATCAGCATAATGTGCAAGCAATGGCCGTTAAAGAGAAAATTGCATACATCTCAGAGTCCATGACGGAAACAACATATTAATTATCAGGGTACGTTCAAAAAAGAATCCTATTTTTTAGATTCTATCAGATGGTTGATTGCATGGCCTTTTGTGAAAACTACTGAAGCTCAATAAAACCATTAATTTTTTTCACCACTGGAACGATTACCATTTGAAAACGTATGATGTCCGCGACTAAATGATTTCAAAAATGCCAAAACTACATAAGGCCAAAATCACATATTCAATGCAATTTAGGTTTCGTAACACCTATATCTTTCCTTCTTCTCAAACATTGAGTTTTTTAACAACCTAGCCGAGAGAGAGAGACCCTTAGTCACCAGATACTTGAAACTCCTCACGAATCTCACTGAGATTCGCGTATCTGCGCTCCTCAGCAAGATTCGCGAGGGGAGCGCGCTCCTAACCACTGAGATACTCGCTCCAAACTACTGAGAAACTCGCTCCTAATAAGGTAGGAGCTTTTCCATAAATACCAGTAGAATTTCCAATTTTAAACACAATTTTCAAAATCTGTAATTATGTTTTTTGATTTTAATACCAAAATTTGACTTATGTTTACCAATTTAGAGTGTTATATTATTTATTTTTTTCAAATTTAGAAATTCTAAAGACACCTAAAACTATATATATGACGACCACTACTCTTTAATACCTAAAAAACCAAAGAAAACCTCTATCTCTTATTCTCTTCTCAAGGGAACTAGAAAGTAGTCATTTTATTAAATTTTCTATATATTTTTTATGAAAATTAGTGGTACAAATAATATATCTATATTTTATAAAACTTATTATTTACGCTCCCGACTCGCTCCTCGAATTTCATTTTTGAATTTTTTTACGAATCCCGCTCCCGACCTCGCTCCCGCTCCCGACCTCGCACCCGCTCCTGGTGACTAAGGAGAGACCCCTTCAAAAATTAACTGAAAACTAGTAGAGAGAACTCACTATCCCCTTTTCTTCATAACCATAGCACACAAATCCAAAAGCAATATAGGGCCAATTATGTACCAAAAGTGTGTGCATCACATCCTACATATAGTGACAGTAAAAGGTAGACGAGTAAAATCCGCATCTTGATCAAGTTCCCAAAATCCAATGATAATGACGCAAGCAAATTAAACTAGAGTTACAACTGAATGAAGTTCTCCAGGTAGTTTTAAACCACATTCTTTAAATGCATAAATCATGTACAATGTGCTGGCCATTACTCACAAGTCAACCTTCATATGAAAAATTTAGGTTGAGAATAATGTCTGAGGCACGGTAGCATCTTACATACGATGAATCATGTTTGGCAATTAGTACAGGAACTACACTGTGATGTCACAATCTGGCATTCAGCACAGCTAGTAATCAATAGATGAATCGAAGATATATAGGAAACTAATGATAACACACACACACAAGAAGCTGTTTCTTCATGAAAAATCAAAAGCAAATATATTCAGATTTTACAGGTGAAGAACAGTGTAACCCCTACCCTCATAAGGAGATTGTGATGGTCCCAAGATCATGACATTGAAATACCGCATGTTTTCTTCCGACGGAGAAGCACTTATTCCAGGAGCTGCATCCACATAACAATGATAGACACTTCAATATACACACAAATTTGCAGTGAATAACCCTAAAGTAATCTCACCAAACAAAAATAAAAAAAATACAAACAAACAAAAATGGATCATAGATCCCCCAACTTATTTTGATCTTACCTAATTGTAAATGCAACCAACCATTAGGGGGTTTATCAATTGAACCAATAATTCACCAAATCAAATGAATGATATTAAAGGAAAATAAGGACTAATAAGTAGTAATTAAAATGAGAGAGAAAGAGAGATACCAGGTTCGCTAAGGAGCCGCTGCGTTTCCTGTTTAGACATGAATGAAAAAACAAACGAGTATAAGCAATCAATTACTGAATCGTAAACTGGAGATTGTGACACCCTAACATAGTTCAGATTTTTGGTTTCTTCTTTTTCTTTTCTTCTATTAGTAAAATCAAGATTAGTAGATGAAAAAGAGTGTGAGATCAGAGTTTTTTTTTGGGGGGAAGAAAAGAGATCGAGACTGAGTGACTGACCTTGATAATCCTTCTTGGAAGATTGCTGTTCGCCATATTTGTTTACAAGTTAAAGATTTCGCAAGAGAGGGACACCGAGAGAGGAATCTAGAGAGAGAGAGAGGGAGAGGGAGAGGGAGAGAGAGAGAGTCAATTACTTCTACTGCTTCTTCTTCTTCTCCTCTCTGTCTCACGAAAATAATAATGACCTAAAAACGGGTGGCGTTAGGTGAAATTTGGGTCTGATTCGTGGTCCATCAACCGTATAGTTAACCGCTGTTATTTACGGCCTTCAACATTGCAACGTATCTTATCCATGCTTCTCTTAAATATAGCCCATGCTTTTACTTAATTATAGTTCAGTTGACTTATTATTCATAGCCCAAAGACTAGGTAATGAGTTACTGAGAAAAGAATTTCATGAGTTTGTACTTCCAGTAGTTTAAGAGAGATATCCATGATCATTGCTTCATTCACAAAAGAATTTCATGAGTTTGTACTTCCAGTAGTTTAAGAGAGATATCCATGATCATTGCTTCATTCACATAGATCTGAACTGATGTAATGTCTTTATGGAAGTAAATAGGAATTACAAAATAAAATGAGCAACGCTTCAAGAATGTTAATCATTTTCTTTTTGCAGACGAAGCAAGCCGAGATTGAGCCGCACAAACAGACAAATGGAGATATGGGTTTGTATTTCCTTGACAGTGATAACAAACGACACAGATGACATGTGTATAAAAATATATATTTGTTAGTATAATTAAGAGAAGAGAAACAAGCTTAGATTGAAGAGTGTTATATGGAAACAAAGGTATGCGAGGAAAAAAAAATGAAAGAAATGAACTTGAAATGACAAGGGTACCAAGTACACCACAATTTTTTTGTATCAACCTATACAAGACACACCTTGCGTGGTATACTATAGATAGAGAGATAGAAAATGTACATTTGGTATATGGCATAAGTGCGGAGCAAACCAGCTATGGGATCAAACTAAGTGTTTGATTAATGTACAAGTGTATTTACTTTAACTATAAAAACAAGCTAAATAATGCATAAGTAAGGTAAATAACACGACACGATATTTTGTTAACGAAGAAACTGCAAATGCAGAAAAACTCCAGTACCTAGTCCAGTTTTGAATACTCTCAGAATTAAGCAACTATACAAAGTCTACTACCAACTCGTATAGTTGAGACCAAGTAAACTAACTCCAAGAAACTCAGTTCCTTAAGTATCGCTACGCTTACTACGAATCAATGCACGTGAATCGTAAGATAGAGTCTCACTATCTTAAGTTGTTTCACCCGTTGTCATCTGAGTTTATGAGTCGTTGAACGGTTCACGAATACCCTGAATTCACGAATCGATACACCAGCGGTCCCAGTGAATATTTAGTAGATGATCAAAGACTTAGTTTTTAAATATGTTTAGCAATGCTATGACTCTCATAAACACCTCTAAGACATATATGATTACTAAAAAACCTTGTGTATGTGCATCATAATTAAAGTCTTGGGTGTTATTGAACACGATTATTGCTCGAACGGTTCACAACCTTTTTGGTCCATATGTGAACTTATGGTACACCGTTCTTATTGACTTATATGTGCATCTTCTTCTTTGTTAAGGATATCTTATCATACACTTTTGGTAGCTATTCTTTGTGTGAATCCTTGCAGAGAAGATTGAATCTTCCTTCTAAGAGTAAATCAAATCTTGTATGTTCTTTACAAGTTTGTATCTTAGATAAGATGATCGTAATACTTGATCCTCATGATTACTCTTGTGTATTGCTTGATTTCCTTGTGATATTATTCTTTGTTATCATATTCATACGATTGGAACATCATTTCATGATGATTTTTCCTCAAAAGTTAAGCTTTTTAACTCTTACGTTCTTAATAGACTAAAAGGAGTAAACTTTTAATGATGATGGATACAAATTTACCTATGAATTTGTTAATGTTTGTATAAATCCTTTACTTGTAAAAGTCGTTGTGTTGTTCTCTTTGGGAATGATATCAAATGGGGGAGAGTTCTTTTGAGCTTGTGTTAATTGTCATATCTTTGTGGGGAGAGCGAATGTGGAATTGTAGGAGATGTTTGTACCTATATATCTCATTAATGAAGACGCTGAGTTTTCCTTGGTATGTGTTCTCCAGCCTTGATACTCTTTTTTTTAATTCATTATGATCTATGTTTTTCGCTTTTGCCAATTTTGTTGACAAAAAGGGGTAGAATTATTAAGTGCTGGAACTTCCAGGGCGAGTGGATCACTCGAATCTGATGTAAATCTGATGAGAAAGTTGAGTATGTTGTTTATCGCCTCCTTCATTAGGTCCATGTTCCTTGTGTGGATCTCCTGAACCCGTGCTAATTCGGCCAACCTTGGAATTTCTTCACTGGCTGCGCCATTAGGTGCCGTGTTGAGAAGAGACATCGCTATTCGCCAGAGTCTGAGTGGAATTTAGGATCATGGACTCATTTCTAAGACCGGACATCTTTTGGAAATTGGAGTTGCAACCGAGAGATTTAATCTCCCAGTGTGGTCGCCAATTATTTGTGGGTGAAAATCGTTTCTGCTGATTTTGGTAATTTTGGGTGTGTGGGTGAGAAACGAGTCTGGACCCTAAACAATGCACTACATGGGAGTACTTTTGATTCGAGAGATCAATATGTATAATCCTGGCCTAAACCAAGAAATGGTCGTTCCAGGCTTGCTTCGGTCATAAAGTGAAGGAGAAGGGTTGGTCTTAGGGAGGGAAGCGAAGAGAGTGTTGAGACCAGAATTGTTAATTTTGAAGGTGTTGTTGTTTACGACTTGCATCAGAAAGTAGAAATCGCTAGTAGAATGGAAATCTACCAAGTGATTTCTGGATACTGTATTGTTTCTGAACCAAAACTTGTTGTTTGGTGAAAATAGGTGAAGCCTATTTATACAAGTCATATTGAAACGCACCCTGGTCTCATAGGAAGTAGAAACGATTGAGTGGTGGAGGAATAGAGTAACGTGTAACCGTTAGACATTATGCTTCCATGATGAGGGAAGTGATTCGTGTAACCGTCAGTCATTACGCTTCCATGATGAAATTAATGAATTTTTTACACCATTACTTTTCACCACCACTAATTGTCCTACTTCATGACACTTTCTTATAATCTAGGCGCATTGCATGCCGTACGCCGTAAACCGCCAAGCCAATACCACGATGAGTATTCCCAGTTTGTGACATGTTTGATGTCTCGAGTGTTTTTGTGAGCGTTTGCGGGTTGATATGTGTGTCAAGTCAAAGTCAAGAGACTTTGCCATAGGAAAATAGCATGTGATGCTATTAGGCTTTCCTTAATCGGACCGCCTAAAACTTTCCACAAGTTCATCAGTTTGGTGGCGAACTTGAATGGCGGAGATTAAATCTCATGAGGAAGGGTATCCATTGATTATGGCCACATCTTTGTTGTGTAGCAAAGCGGCGCCATTAGCATAGTGGCGCCTGGCATAGAGGGTTGCCTGGGACTGCCGCAATTCCGTCAGTTCAGTGGCGAACTTGGATGGCTAAGATTGCATCTTATTAGGGAGGGTAGCCGTTGATTATGGATACCTTGTGTTGGCGCCTGATAATGATGCGAGGGAGTTTTTGGTGTACGCCAGTGGTAATGTAGTATGGCTGGCATAGCTCGTGCATGCCAGTGGCATGGTGGTGCAAATGGCGCCAGGCGTAGCCATTAGATTTAGTCGGCTGGTCGCTTAAAACTTGCCACAAGTCTGTCAGTTCGGTGGCGAACTTGGATGGTTGAAATTACATCTCATGAGGAAGGATGGCCATTGATTATGGACATATCTCGTTGTATATAAAATTGGAGCCATTGGCATAGTGGTGCTTGGCGTGGCCATGGCATAGCGGCATGCCAGTGGTGTAGCCGTGGCGTGGCCCTGTGGCGTTGTAGCATGGCCAGAACTTAGGATTTGTCTCCTTGGCCAAAGTTAGGGCTTGGCGGCATGGCCAAAGCTAGATTTTGGCATCATGGCCAAAGTTAGGGCTTGGCGGCGTGGCCAAGGCTAGGGTTTGGTGTCGTGGCCAAATTAGGGTTTGGCAGCGTGGCCAAGGCTAGGTTTTGGCGCCATGGAAAAATTATAGATTGGCGACGTGCCCAAGGCTAGGATTTGACACCGTGGTAAGAATTAGGGCTTGGCGGCGTGGCCAAGGATAGGGTTTGGTGTCGGTGGATAAATTAGGGCTTGGGCGGCGTGGCTAGGCTAGGTTTTGGTGCCGTGGCAAAATTAGGGCTTGGCGGCGGGCCAAGACTAGGATTTTACGCGTCGTGGTAAGAATTAGGGCTTCGCGGTATGGCCAAGGCTAGGATTTGCGCCTTGGAAAAATTAGGGCT
>JAJJWX010003924.1:0-203959 GCA_023529315.1 Papaver bracteatum | reverse complement strand
TATGAGTTGGTAAAGCTTTCGCTTTAGCCAAGTTCATCTTTACCTAGCGATGAAAGTCATGTTATGTTTCAATCACTTTGGAAATTGCTCTGACAAAAACTAGTTTGTGAATAACAACTATATGACGTCCTCTGAGAATGTTTCAATGATTGAAATGAGAGTTTAGACAATATAACCATCGGGGGATATAAACATTGTTGTGGTAACACATATATGGATATGTCCTTAGCACTTGAACCGAAGTTTGCGAACTTTGTTGATCAAGTGAAAACCGGAACTTGAGCAGTCAACCCAATCCGCGAACGTGTGTAGTTCTCAAACCCGAGAATTTCTGCTGGAGTTGTAGCACGGTTTCAGTCCGCAAACTGACGGAAGTTCTCGAACCCAAGAATTTCTGCTGGAGTTTGTGAACTCCAACCGGTTAACTTGAGTCCGCGAACCCAGCCGCGAACTTGAGTGGTTATGTCTAAAAACGATGTTCGTGAACTTATCTAAATTATCTAAGGAATGCTTTTGCAAACCGTGGCTTTATAATTCATGAATTGATTCGAGTGAATCACATCATTTTTGCTTCAATTGTGTCTTGTGTAGTACATGATATCTCATAGCAATTTAACAACTCTCTAACTAGTTCATTTGAGTCATTTGGACTAGTTATGGTGAAGAAGAATATGGTTGATATGAAAGTTATCATTTGGCTAACCATTTGGTTGACTAATATTGAACCAACTATTGTACATGTTTGGGTACAGTTACACAAACCCAAAATCATCAAGTATATGTGTGTATGGCAAGCTAAGTTTTCGATCTGACGGTTGAGAGATATTAGCTTGTATCTAGCTAGGTTTTCATCTAACGGTGAATATTGAATGCTTTGTTACTAAGCTAACATTGATTGCAAACCCTGATTTAAAAGACTATATAAGGGATAACTCTAGCAACCGGGAAACCTAATTCCCACACATTCTGTGTGTAACTAGTTTGCTAATCTAGAGTCGATTCTCCTTTAACCTTTGGTTTTCTTCTTCTAAAATCATGTTAACAACTTAAAGACTTCATTGGGATTGTGAAGCCAGACCGATACTACTTTTCTTGTAGTTGTATGATCTGATCTTTCTGTTTATATCGTACGAGTACAATTGTAATAATTGGCTTGATATTTCTATCTCCAATAGGAAAGATATAAAAGTAATCACAAACATCTTCGTTTCATCGTTTGTGATTCCACAATATCTTTTTTTGCTGCGTCGATTAAGACTATTGTGAGGTGATTGATAAAACTGATCTATTCTTCGGGAATATAAGTCTGGTTTTATTGATTGGTTCCTATTCACCTTGATTTATCAAAAGACGAAACAAAACTCATAGCTTTATTCGTGGGAGACAGATTTATCTATCTTGTAGACTTTTCTGTGTGAGACAGATTTGTTTGCTAAAGTCTTCGACTTTGGGTCGTAGCAACTCTTGGTTGTGGGTGAGATCAGCTAAGGGAATCAAGTGCGCAGTATCCTGCTGGGATCATAGGCATATGAGCATAACTGTAACTTGGATCAGTATGAGATTGATTGGGGTTCAACTACAGCCCAGACCGAAGTTAATTTGGAGTAGGCTAGTGTCTGTAGCGGCTTAATACAGTGTATGTTTAATCTGGACTAGGTCCCGGAGTTTTTCTGCATTTGCGGTTTCCTCGTTAACAAAATTCTGGTGTCTGTGTTATTTCTTTTCCGCATTATATTTTTATATAATTGAAATAATACAGGTTGTGCGTTGTTCAATCGATTAGAATATCCGGCCTTATTGGTTATTGATTTAAATTGATTGACACTTGGATATTGGTCTTTGGTACCATCCAAGTTATCTCTCTTTGATTAGACTCGCGAATTACATTTGCTTGAGTAAATCAAATTGAGAGATTGAGATAATAACTCCTTGATTATTTTCTATTGATTGAGTCTAGTTGATTCTCTAGAAAACAACTCGGAGTTGTCCATACATATTGCTAATCAAAATATTGGGTGAGGTTGTTAGATCCCCGCTTTTTCAAAAGTGAATCTTGATTTTATGAACCAAAAATTGAATCAATACCTCTGAAACAACATATTGATGATACACACACACACACAGTGAAGAAATTGATGCTCCACTGCAGACCAGGATCAAAGATTTTAGGTTGGAGAACACGAAGAACCCTAACCTACCATGTCTGATACCATAACAACATCGTATTCAGCACAGAAAAGAAAGAAACTCTCTACAAAGTGTTTATTATTTATTACAGATTTATTCTTAGTATTACAGGGTATTTAAAGACAAGATAAAACAGACTGAACTAATCATAACTGTCACACATGTGAAAAGAGTGTGACTCAGGCACAAGATAGCTCAGCTGACCAGCACATGTGATATTGAGAGGGAAAACATAATTTGAACCTTAACTTGCACCGCTGATTTGCATGTTATTATCATCCTCCTTAGTTTGAAATAATATGTATGTAGGCTTGTTAATGGAAGCTACTAGATACCGCAACAACCACAAATTGACTAGGAAATGTATTCCGTCTTCTTCAAGAAGTAGTTTTGGAAATTTCTTGTAGTGAAAAATATGGAACTTGAATTTGAAACCCATTCTTACAAACATAATTTGTTAAGATTAGAGTGCGATAATAAAGAGATTTATGGAATAATAGATAAATATTCAGAGAGCTTAATCATAGGAACATATGATTTGTATAGAAAAATTAAAGGGAGTAGTGCTACTTTTAAGAGAAAGGGGTCAAATTTGGTTGATGTAGAAGAGAGGGTTGCAGTAGCTGGGACTAGTTTTTGCTCTTCTTTGGAGTTGAGTGACCTCATGAACAACTCAAGTTCATCTAGAGAAGACTTGGGCGTCATGTATGAGGGAAGTTCAGATTTTAGGAGTACTTGCAATAGTGATTCTAGGAAGTGTCAAAAGTTAGGATTTCAATTCCGCGAAATCGAAAAGCTGTTGGAAATACATTAAGAGGATAACCATGTTATGAGGAAAGCAATTTTTGCTGGTGTGGAAGAAAAAAGTGAATTGGTGAATGAGGTGTATCGATTGTTCCAAGTTATTCAACAACATACAAGGGATCATCAAACAACTGATGAGAAATCGTTGCCAGGTTCATTCACCAGCTTTAATGAGGTATGTATAGGGGTTGGATTCCTTGAATGCTTAGTTTGGCGTTATTTTTTCTTTTTCGTTACTCCTAGTGCAAACTAATGTTTTCGTATAATGCTTTTCTCATTGCACTACATTATATAGGGTTCACTCTTGTTGATTCCTGCAGTATTCGGAAGTAGCATATAGCTTTGTTGTTTACCATATAATCCATATTTGTAAATTTCTTGGTTGCATTTTACTGTGCTTCTCTTTCAAAATTTTATACATAATATATACTTGAAATTGCAGTGTTTATGTTGTTTACTATGTGAACAGGATGAAAGCACTGCCACTGATTTGCTGCAAGTTCTACTCCAAGTCAGTGGAAAGCAAGCTTAATTGGAAAGCAAGCTTAATTGAAATCCTTACTATTTTTTGGTTGACGAAAAATGGTTAACCAAACGGATTTTGGTAAACCAAACAGATTAGGGACTAAAATGTTAAACAAAATAGGGATTGTTTAGTTAAAAAATATAAATAAGGACTGAAATGCTTAACGGAATATGGACTTAAAAATAATAATATATGAATTTTTTTTATTTACAGAAATGTCATTTTTATTAAAATAAAGATTAATATTTTAAAACTTCGTATCTTCCAAATGGTACGTCGGATTTTTGTAAATTTTATATATTTGGAAAGCTCTTTGAATCACATATGCAACGAGTATAAACAACCATATTAAATTTTTACTTTTTAATATATTTATAGTTCTCCGAAAAAATAGCTATAATTTAAAGGTAAATAGAAAGAGCTTATGTACTTTTTATAAAACGCGCGATTGGGGGATACTTGAACTAATTGGGGGATATAAATTATTTCCCCAAACAAATAGTGTCTGCTAAGGGGTATTTTTTGGGGGAAAAAATACTAAAATACCCTTCCCTCAAAATAAAAATCAAAAAACTTAAAATCAAAAAACAAAATCATATCCCTCATTTCCATCTTCACTTCTTATTAATCTCTTTTAGGGTTAGGGTTTTGAAACCTAATATTTCTCACTCCCTTTCAAATTCTAAAATTTCCCCTCCCTTTCAAATTCTCTTCTCCTTCTTTGGCGGCTCCCCACTTTGAAAACCATTTTTTTACATTCGGAAGTGATGAAGACCGTGCCAGAAGTGATGAAAACCATGCCGGTATAGATGAAGACCATGCCGAAAGTGATGAAGACCATGCCGGTAGTGATGAAGACTATCTCAGATTTTTTTTTTACATCACCGGAAGTGATGAAGACCATGCCGGAATTGATGAAGACCATGCCATCACTAAATGCTGGTATGCTCGATAGAAATCTATCAATGCCGGTAGTCAAGTGAAAAAAAAAACAATTTTCTAGATACTTTCCATCATGTGCCGGCAAAGAAATTTAAGCAGCATACTATGCCGTTAGCAGTACCAGCATGCTCGAGAATTAACTGACTGTGCCGGCATTGGACTTTTCAAAACCGGAAAAAAAAATTCAAAACGGATAGTGGCAAACATTTATGAAAATTTCCAACAAATGCCGGCATGGTTTTTTCTGTTGAATACAATGACGGCTTGCCTTTCAAGATGGGGGATATTATTGGCCGGCATGGACGTAGTATGAATACAATGCCAGCAGCATCATATTCATACTACGTTCATGCTGGCACCAGCTATTTCAGCTGCAACAATGGTGGATTCAAAGCAAAAAAAATCAAATTTTCAACACATTGACACCTTTACCTGAGTATTGGGAGTGCTTGTACAATCATCCTCCATTTTTACCCAAAAAAATTCCCTCTCAAACTTTTTTCCTCCTTCTACTCTCACCTCACTCACCCAAATACAAATAAAAACATACACTAATCATTTATCAAATAATCTTATAAATTTACTAATTATAATTAAGCACTAATCCTGATTAGTGAGGGGTAGACTAGGTATTAGGTAAAATACTTAGATAAGGGATGCCCTGATTTTATATTTGGATCCAGGTTTTGTCCTTTTTATATGTTGCCTATATAATGCTCAAATACTTCACTTGATATAATATAAAATTACTTAGAAGAATCTATAGATTTTAGTTTCGATACGAAAGATTACCTCTGTTTCATTAAAAGCGATATTTTAAATTTTTTTCTTTCCATTTTTACCTAATATTATTAGGCTAAATTAAAAGTAAAATGAAGGTACCACATTTCAGAAATGGAATGAAAAATTAATTTTGCCGACGTGCATCACACGTGCTCACTACTTTACAGAAGCCTACTAGTACTTAAGTGTTGTGAATGATCAAACTTGTTAATGTAGGATTTACTTTTCACATTTACTTGCACATAGGGTTTTACATTTTTGTGCAAAGCAGTTTATGACTTAAGCTGTGGCACTGATGCTGATGCGTTCAGTCATCTGAGGTTGTTGTATAGTTGTGAACTTGTAATTGATTTTTGGGGTGTGTTTGCAGGTGTTATTGAAGTGTTATGTGAAGGTATCTACCACACCATATGATGAAGTAGTGGATCTGAGCTTCATAACAGGCACAAGTACCTTACATTTGATTCTGGATATGGGTTATGGCACTTATGTGTTTAAAGTCCTGTAACGGACTTACCATACCACACCTTAGTTCTAGATCTTTTGGCCATGTTCAGGCTAGTGTTCAATTAATGGGGTTTGACTGCCGTGGCAGTCTATATTCTGTTGGAAATTACTGGACTGCAATGGAGATGAAAACAGAAACAGATTGTGGTTGTACTCTAAAACTTTCAAGGCTCTGGATGATTTCTTTTAGACAAATATTTCTACCCTCCCAACGAATTGGCGATTGCAACAGGTATGTGAAATACTGCCTTCAGGATACAATAAAAGCCCTACAACCGGAAATTGGATTCAAGGTTTGCACCCCTTGACCCAATCAAGAACACATGTAAAACAGATTCTGATGATGCTTTGATTAAGAAATAAAAACATAAGAGATTTTCGATTGATATGAAAACGACTCTGGGAGATGCTACTTATAGAGGTTTTCACGTCTGTTGGAAACAGACAAGTTTCTCTTCACGAAACGTCAGGTCCCTTCATCAACAGACATTAATGGTGTCTGTTGAATTTAGAATTTTCTGGAAACGTTTTCTAACGGTCCAAACAGTTACGTATCGCAATTGAAAATATTCCAACATTCTCCCCCTATTTTCAAAAACCATAAAACAAAGTTAAAAAACTTTTAAATCGGAGCGACTGCATCACCGAAGTGACTGCCTACGTACCCGAGTGGGATCAAGCCAACGTAGTTCTAGCACGATTGAGACTAAGCATCATCGTTGAAACCAATACATAAATGATAGGTACCTTCTGGGTTTGAACCTTCACTTAGTGTAAGAAACTCAAAACCTTATCGAGATTCTATGGTGAAACTAGTCTTGAACCAAGTATCCCTTATGATAAAACCGGAGTCTCCACACATATTGATTCCATAAATCATGTGTTCTGTAGCCAAGCACTATAAAGGCCTTGTGCTTATATACTTATTCATGAATCTTCTTTAGAGAACGGTCTTCTTCTCTTAGGAAACATCCCACATTTCCATACTCATATAGGTAAGTTTCAAAGGTGTTTCTGCGAGACACCTTTTTACTAATCACACTCATTAAGGATTTACATCCATCCTATTTTCTTGCAGAAAAACCAGCACTAACTTGAAATAGGAAGTTTTATGTTAGTGCTCCATAATCTACAGCCATAAATTGTTGGTACCACATTGAACCTTGTTTATCCTTTTCAAAACATAGGTTGGGTTTCTGCTATGGGAGATCAACCTTCCTTCACAGACCTTAGTCCCATTTCATTACATTTTATTGAAGCAACTGAATTTGGTAGACTTTTTGTGAATGGGTCTGACAAATTCCTATTTGATTCAATAAAGTTAACCGTAACCACTCCCCTCTTGAGTAGTTTCCTAACCATTTGGTGTCTGAGACTCGCATGTCTACACTTTCCATTATAAGTCTTATTAGAGACATTATAGATTGTAGCTTGATTATCACAATTAATCAAAACTCCTAGAGATGGCTTCTTCCAAAGTGGAATTTCCATAAGAAGGTCCCTAAGTCATTCTGCCTCTTTACATGCATTCGTTAAGGCTATCAATTCTGACAACATTGTTGAATCAGATATACAAGTCTGCTTCTTGGAACTCCAAGATACAGCAGCACCCCCTAAAGTAAAAATCCATCCAGACGTCGACTTGGACTTGGATTCTACCTTGTTCCATTTAGCATCGCTGTAACCTTCCAATACAGCGGGATAGCCTTGGTAATGCAAACCAAAATCAATTGTTCCTTTCAAGTAAGCCATAACTCTGGAAACCGCTTTCCAGTGTTCAAATCTAGGATTACTTGAGAAACGACATAATACCCCCACAGCATGGGCTATGTCCGGTCTTGGGCAATGCATAACATACATAAGACTCCCAATAACACTGGAATACTCAAGTTGTGCATGAGTACGACCGGTGTTCTTCTTTAACTTGATAGTATGGTCTAAAGGAGTAGGTCCTGGATCGTCATCAAAATGATCATACCTTTTGAGAAGTTTCTCAATATAATGAGATTGGGTTAAAGGCAACTCATTCCCCTTTCTTAGGATCTTAATTCCCAAGATTACATCAGCCTCTCCTAAATCCTTCATATCAAAGTTAGCTCCAAGAAACTTCTTTGTTTCTTCCACCACAGATATGTCAGATCCAAAAATAAGCATATCATCAACATATAAACAGAGAATCACACATCCAGAACTATCATGCTTACTATAGATACATTTATCCGCATCATTCACCACAAAACCATATGACAAAACCACTTCGTCAAACTTCTCATGCCATTGCATGGGAGCTTGCTTCAAGCCATAAAGAGATTTAACCAACTTGCAAACCTTCTTTTCTTGGCCTGGCAATATGAAACCTTCAGGTTGTTCCATATATATTTCTTCTTCCAAATCTCCATTTAAAGAGTCTCCCCTGGACCCCCACGACCTGACCTGTCAGGTCGACCACAGCCTGGGGGGCTACGCCCCCAGGACCCCCCTTCGTAGCGTAATTGAAAATATTCCAACATATTCCAGGGGTGTCTCATATCTCAGCAGTCGTGATCTTATTTGCCTCCGCAGAACCAAGTATTTTATTTTTGTTTCGCTGGAGGAGGGCAGAAAGCAGATCAATCCTGACTTGTTTTCCTACTTACACCTCGTTTGGTTGGAAGAATTTGATTCCTAGGAATTCAATTATGGGGTAATCCAATTCTTGGAATTGAATTCCATGGAATTGGATTCAAATTAAAAAAAAATAGCGTTTGGTTGAGGTAATCCAATTTCTTTTGTTTTTACCTTGGAATCCAATTCCATTGCACTATTAGACCAATACAATGGAAATCTATTATTTTGGGGGGAATTGGATTCCTAGGAATCAAAATTCTCAATTACATAGAGTTGGTTTGGACCGTTTGGTTCAAGGAATTGGTCACATTCCCCCGGAATTGGATTACCAGGAATTGGTTAAGGTAATGAGTAGTATTTAGTAAAATTGATAGCATATGCATATTATAGCCAACAATTGAATGAAGGTCTGGGTCCTCTTTGCTTTGGGTTTTATGTCCAAAATAGACCAGTCTGCCGTCTCTAAATTTATTGTCTACAAAATAGTAAAATGCTGGTAATTCAGTGTCACCATCACCATCACCTCTCTTTACATTTCTGGGATATTATCACTCAAAAGTGATTAGTTAGTCTATAACGGGGTATGTACCAAAATGGCAAAATGTGTATGCCCGCCTCTTTTCCGAAAAAATAAAAATAAATAGGCGCTGATATATATTCTAATAAAAAATACTTGAAATTATACACTTAAAACAAAGTACATTACATATTTCTGCAACAGCTGAAGAAAACTGAGAACATGGAAAATTCCAAGTGAAAACCAGATACAAGGTCTGCCTTCTTTTAAGTAAAAAGGTGGAAAAAAATGACACCAGTATCAGACTTCCCCACGGTAGCCGCCAGAGCCAAAATAGTCTCTTCTAGAATTCGCAATTGACTGACTCTTCTGATGCTCCAACTTGGGACAATCGCTGATACGATGCCCTAGACCACCACAGTAAGCGCAACCCTTAACTCCACTTAGATCAGTAATGTCAGGCCCATTGTCCATTGGATCGTCAAGTTCTGCAAGAACCGGAGGAATCCTCTGCTTCGCTTCTTGCAAGAGATGCTTCAGATCAAGAAGAGTAGTTTCACTTTGGTTCTTGTTTATGAAAGTCGTAGCAATACCTGTTTTCCCACATCGTCCAGTACGTCCAATCCTATGGACATAGTTTTCAATTTCCGCAGGCATGTCATAGTTGATGACATGTTGAATATCAGGAAAATCCAACCCTTTGGAAGCAACATCAGTAGCCACCAGCACATCTTTTTTGCTTGCTTTAAAAGAAGAAATTGCATATTCTCTCTCCTCTTGATCCTTCCCTCCATGAATGGCTACTGCCTCGACTCCTTTCAAAAGAAGATATTCGTGGATATCATCCACATCGGCTTTGTTCTCACAGAAAATCAGTACAGGAGGTGGGGTCTTTTGAAGGCACTCAAGAAGGTAAACAATCTTAGCCTCCTGCTTCACATATTCTACTTCTTGTATGACATCCAGATTTGCAGCTCCAGCTCGTCCAACATTAACTGTCACTGGTTTAACAAGAGCACTTCTAGCAAAGTTCTGGATCTTTGTGGGCATGGTGGCGGAAAAAAGAAGAGTCTGCCTCTGTGATTTAAAGTGGTCAAACACTTCTCTTATGTCATCTTCGAATCCCAAATCTACCAATCGATCGGCTTCATCTAACGTCAAGTACCTAAGGAAAAAGAAAAAAAAACATATAAATAAACATGGTATACCATATACACAAACATCTTCGAACTGGATCAGATTAAATTCATTGATCAGACCAAAAATAAAAACTAGCATAGAATGGCAATATTACAAAAACAAGCATTAGTACATGTAAACATTGTCCTTCAAACAACTAAACAATTTTCATGCATAAACTGAGGGCTTCAACTATGGAAAATCTTCCCCAAGAGACTGATCAAGTGATCAGCATTTTAGCCCTTCTAGGGTTTGACTCACAGGATAAGAAAAATGGAGAATTATCGTCCATAATGTAAGAAAACTTGCTGATGGTAATTACAGTTCCTCTTTCTACCAAACTGTGACAGTGGACCAGATAATTTTTTTTTTTTTAAGCTGGCCCAAGGAAGAAAGGAAAACTATCACTCTTGTTAGCTCCTAGTAGACAGAAGATTGTTCCCATTGTTACAGATTAACTGATCAAAGACTCATCATTAAAAACCATCTTATAAGACTACCAATTAACTTTGATAAGAAAAATACAGAGGAAGTATATCCAAGTATCCTTTTTCCAATCCTACAATCAACGTCCAATAAACTAAACTTCAGCACCGTCCTCTTGGAAATGATGGCAAAATTTTCAAATTGATCACACAAATATTACCCATAAACCATTATTTTCTCCATATGACTCATAAACAAGACGATAACATATGTAAATAGCTACTGACCAATTCAGTCATTAAGATCGTCAAAGTTATAAAGGACAGGCCAAAAAGTATATAGCTAAACAAAATAATTCAAGAAAAAAAAGGTTGTCTAAGTTCAAAGTCCATACCTGCAATTGTCAAGATTCATTTTCTTCTTTGCCAGCATGTCCTTCAATCTCCCAGGAGTGGCAACCACAATATGCACTCCCTTTTTTACCACCTCCAACTGTGATCTCATATCAATGCCACCAATACACAACAAAGGCCTTATTTCAGGGTACCCTTGCTCCTTCAATGGGACTAGAAACTCTTCCACCACGTCAAAAGTCTGCCTGGCAAGTTCTCTTGAGGGGCAAATTACCAAACAAAATGGGCCTTCTCCAGGTACAATTGGCATCATGATTTCTTCTTGTATCGCAATCATAATCAACGGAAGCACAAAAACTAATGTCTTCCCAGAACCTGTAAAAGCAATTCCTATCATATCCCTTCCAGATAAGATAACAGGAAGCCCTTGAACCTGAATCGGAGTTGGTTGTACAATCCCTTTCTCTTTCAATTTCTTTAAAATTGGTTCTGGAAATCTCATGTCTTTAAATGTTTTAATTGGTGGAGGCACTTGATCACCATCAACAAGTATGTGCCACTGTTTTCGAATCAAATCACAGTCTTTTGGAGACATTCTTCTTATGGGCAACGGCGGTTTCCACCCAGTCTCCAATGGCTCCGTATAAGTAATTCCCTTAGCTAATTCCCGAACCGACATCAGTGTTTTACGATCAGAGAGGTGTTCAATCATTTCTTTCTCTTCTTGAACTTTCTGCTCAATAGGGGTTATCTCTGGAAGATCTCGTTTCAGCTGAGATGCCTTAACTAAAAGACTTGGCTTATTTTCAGCAAGCTTTGATTCCTCAACATCTCCTTCCCCGAGTACTGCCGTTTTACCACCTTTCCTCTGAAGAATTTTCTGAGCTTCCATTAACCTCCTTTTCTTCACAGGTATATATTCTTCATAATCATCATCTTCCTCTATCTCAAATGTTGATGCCATATTGAGTGATAAAGAAGAACTAAAAGAGAAAATTCTAAAACCCTAAACCTGCAAATTCAAGAAAACCCATCAGTGAAGTTGTAAACAATGAAGGAAATCAAACCATCAGGTACTTCAATTTTCAGATAAGTAGGATTTCATTCTCTATAAAAATTCAAAGCTAAAGAAAAATATCATCCCATCCCATTCAATTTCGAAGGGAACCAGGAACTTAGGCTCAAGAGGAGTCAAATTCAATCAGTAAACCGAAAATGAATTTTAGGGTTTTGATTGAGAACTAAATTTCAAGATACCCAACTATTCAATCTAATTCATAAAATCAACAAAGACCCATGATTCCAAATATAACTAAGATTTCCTCAAAACTCATCTTGCAGAAACTCTAATTTTAGACCTGTAACCCTAATATTTGGAACAGGTTTTTGTTTAAAATCTAAACCAAATAACAGATTTAAAGTGTCTGAATTAATCAAATCTACCAAGTAAATGAAATTGAAAGCTCAAAGTAAGTAATAAAACAGATGTTTAAGAAAGAGAAGATTCGAACCTGAAACTGTCGTGTCAGATGGAAGACGGAGGGAGGAAGTGCTGATGTTATTCGAAAACCTTGTAGACTGGAGAAGAGGACTCGTCCCTTCGCTGAGATATATACTTTAATTTTTATCTGTTCCACCGAAATTACACTTACCGTAACAGTTTTTTTCACACACATCAGCTTTGTAACAGTTCGGGCAAAAATGCGTTTTTTCAAAAGATTCTAACCTCACCGAGTCACTGGTACGAAAAGAGCGAAAATGCAATACCGAGTAATCAAGGGATTTTCTAGTGGAAATTCCGACACTGCTAGGAGCAATTGGCCTCACTTTGACTGGTATCATGATAGTAAGGACTGTCCAATTATGGATGGATCTCATTTTCATCTACCGAAAAAGAATAAAAAAAAATTAAATAACAGTGTATGTTGGTTCAATAGTTTTATCCTAAATGATTATTATGTGTTGTTAAATTCTTTTTCGTTTATTAATGTAGTCATTTACTTATTTCATTTAATTCGTACGCTTATAAAGCGGCTAAACATTGTAGAAGACTTAATATCTGTACCGAGTGGTTGGGAAGTTTTTCCTGATTTCCTTTCACAATATTTATAAGCATTTCTCTCAGCATAATGTTTTTTCTTAGCCAAAAGAAGGAAGAAAAAAGAAAAGAATGGGAAGGCTGGCTCACTAGACCCAGAAAAGAAATACTACATGGGATTTACTTGATTTACAAAAATGTTATACTATCGTGGTTCGTGGAGAATCCCACATAGATTTTTCACATAGTGATACAAACTCGAGTCGTGGGTTCTGAAGCGAAATCACTAAAACTGCGATAATTACCATGGTCCAAATCTGGGACAATGAATCTAGACCTCTAATCATCCTCCTCTCCACCCCATCACCAATCTTTACGCATTTACCCAATTTCCTTTTAATAAAGAATCCTATTTTTGGGGCTGAAAAAGTCCCAAAAAGTCTTGGTCTTTTGGGGGCTATTTTGGGTAAGCAAATAGCAATTGAGTTACCCCCTATCCAATATTTATATAATGGCTAAAGTGCCCCCATATGATTTTAGATAATAAACTTGATTAACATTATTAATCATGATTAGAAGATGAATTAAGACTAATTCATGTCTTTAAGTTAGGTGTAGATGAAATGAAAACCAAAAAAAAAAAAAACCAGAGGGAAGAGAAGAAGAAGGAAAGGAAAAAAAAATTGGATAATTTTTTTTTGGAAAATGAGTGATTCAAGCAAGACTTTTGATGTGGGTGAGCATTCATCTTCAAAATATGATAGCATATTAATACCCATCAACAACGATGAGTTCTTTGCTGATTTTTCAGAAAATCAAGAAATTTGTTCTCAAACTCAACCTAACCCTTATGAACCTTACGATGATTTCGAAGGACCAACCCAAGAAGCAGAAGAAATCTAAGAGATCAATGCTCAAGATTACCAGGTATACCTCTATTGTAACTCCAATTTCAGTTTTTAAGGTCAGAGTGGCAAGAAGTTTCGTTTTTTTCGTTCTGAAAATCCTAGGTTTCAAGCCGCCAGGACTAATCACGGCTGGGAAACCTAGAACTCCTGGCCGTTATCATGTGTTACGGCTCACATCTAATGAACTCACAGCCGTTATCAAAGAGTTACGGTTGGGACGATGAATTTTCCTGGCCGTAACTGAAAAATTACGGCCAGGTTCTTTCTACGTGCATGGGAAGCATTTAATAATGTCGGTGGCAGTTTGGTTTACCCGGACGTAACTTTTTTACGTCTTGTTTTCTAGGCCGTAAGCCTACTCTTGCAGTTACATGACAATGTACGTCTTGGAATACCTGGACGTAACAGGTTTACAGTTCAGAATTGTACTTTTCGACCCAGCTGTATATCATTTGATGGCTGGAAAATCTCATCGACCCAGCCGTATACGTGATGACGGTTGGGATATAACTTACTTACCCAGCCGTTTACTTATGACGGCTGGAATATCACTGGTTTACCCAGACGTTTGTGAGTGTTGAAATTTCTTTTTTGAATAATTATGTGACATATGTCATTCTATTATATATTGTACCGTACATTCTGGTGGAAGACCAAGAGGTGCGTATAGAATATGAAGAGGTGGTTATTGAAGAGCAAGAGGAGGTTATGTAAGATCAACCCCAACCTGTGCAATTTTTCGAGGACACAAGTGCTCACTATGCAAACAACTATGAGTGGGGAGATAAGGAAGATGCAAAGAAGTGGGCTCGAGCACAAGGGTTGAAAAAGATGTGCATCATAGTCCAGAATAAACAAGTTAAATCCGACAATTTTGAAATGGTTTGCAAGTGTAGTGGAAAGTATGAGAGCCATTGGAAAAAAAGGTAGTGAGTATATACGAAAAACCACAAGGAAGAAGGGAGTATATAATACGAAGAAGTTCAGATGCCCTTTTAAGCTTTAATTTAAATGTAACACCGATACGAAAATGTGGTATATGGTTAAAGTCGTCTCGGGTTATCATAATTATCATATTCCAAAGAGTTTGATCAACCATCCTTATTCGGCAAGGCTCAACCCCTTAGAAAAGGAGTTAGTACACGTGTTGAGTAAAAGACGCACAAAACCTATTGATATTATTAGTGGCGTGAAGGTGTTAAACCCCCAAAACTCATCCTCATTGTCAACTATCTATAACGAAAGAGAAAAATTTATAAAAGAGTCATGGAAAGAGAGAGTGCTTATGCAACAATTATTGTTTTTGTTTGAGGAGGCAAAGTACTCTACCGCCTATGATACGAATGAAGAAAATGAAGTGGAATATCTTTTCATCGTCAATCCGGAATGTATACAATTGGAAAGAAGCTTTCATCAAATTATCTTTATGGATTGCACGTACAAAACTAACAAGTACAACATGCCGATATTGAACTTTGTTGGGCAAACATCTACCAAGTCGACATTTACGGTTGCATTTTGTTTCTTGAAAGACGAGACGCAGGAAAGTTATTTGTGGGCATTGCAAAAGGTGAAGTTATTGTATCAAGAAGGTTATACTCCACGGGTGTTGATTACGGATAAGGAACAAGCATTGATGTGGGCCATACCTCGTGTTTTCCCCTATGCGCGTCATCATCTTTGCACGTTTCATATATGGAACAATGTGCAAACTAATTGCAAGAGGGTTATATGGCCATCAAAGAAGACCGAGATGGAGAGGATTAAAAATCTACCATTGGAGAAACAACAAGAAGAAAAAGAAATTTTTGAGATGAATGACAAGATAGCCGAGGTGCTTTGGGCTGAATTTGAACGTGATTGGGAACAACTAATATGGTCGCTCACGGAAGCATTATATATATTTCCAAAGGGAAAGTTTTGTAATGGAAAAATGGTCAACCTACCCGGATGTTATAACATATTTGAAGAACGAGTTATTGTATCCCCACAAAGAAAAGTTCGTTAGTGCATTAGTAGACCGTTATAGACATTATGACAATCAAGCCACAAGCACGGTGGAGTCGGCTCACTATCGGTTCAAGATTAAGGTAAATGGTTGTGATGGTGGATTCGTTGTTGTTTTTGAAGCTATGGTCAAGTATTTCAAGCGTGATCTCGATAGAATTAAAGGGGAATTTGAAAAGAGCCGATCTAGATTGGTTGTCGGCTACCGGGAAAGCCCTTGGGTCCGGGGAATAAGTTTATATGTTTCTCAATGGGCCATCCTAAAAATGATAACGAAAGTGGAGGCTTGGGAGGAACACAATTTCCCACCGGGAATGAGATGTAATTGTCCCATTAAGTCGGCTATGGGACTCCTATGTAGGCATGCGGTAGCAAATTATCCCACAAGGATGATTCCGATCCAAGATATAGATGCATTTTGGAAATAACTAGAATTTAAAGATCCATCACCCGATGAAGGTTTTGGGGATGTGTTTTGCGACACGGAGGTACACAAGGAACTTTTTGAAAAGTATGCTTCTTTACAACCGGAGCAAAGACAACTTTGGTTGTATGAAATGCGAAAACTCACCCGTCCATCCACTAGAGATGATATTTTAGAACCTAACAAGGGGAAAGGAAAGGGTAAGCCTTCGAAGAAGATAACAAAGAAACAGGAAAGGGCGGAAGCTAAGAGAAAGGTTCAGGAGGGTCCACAATTGACTCCTTCAATGCGAATAGATCAATCGTGTTTTGAGAAGTTGAACGAGCTCTACACCCTTAAACGAAAGAAAATGAAAAAAGGCGGACCAAGCCGAGCTACTGCAACGAAGGTAAAAATCCGCAAGAAGAATGTGGTGGTTGCATCTCAAGAGAATTCAAAAATAAAAGTTGATAGTGGAGTCAAAATTAAAGACCCTGAAGTTCCATCCCAACAAGGTTCAACAACAAAAGAAGATAGTAGTGTCCAAAGAAAAGTTGGTGGTGCGGTTGGTATTAATCAATTAACGAGAAGCCGAGGTAATGATGTCAAAGGAAAAGCGCCGATGGCCGAACCATCGCAAATCACTCCACAAAGAGTTGTTAGTAACCTTGAAAGTGAGAAATAGACGGTTTTCTTGGATTTAGGTCCGATGAAATCACCCCCTATAGATGAGGAAGGTAATTATATCCGACCTACTTACACGATATAAAAAAATTACATTCACTTTTTACCACATTTTATTCATCAGTACGTCAAGTCCACCGACGATGTTGAGGGAGACGGAAACTGTGGTTACCATGTGTTCGTATATCAACTTGGACCTTTTGAGCAGGCAAAAGAATGGGGTGACGACCAAATTACCTATGTAAGGCAAAAGTGTTTGCTTGAACTACGTGGTTTCCTCAATTTCTACAAGGCAATGATGAGATTCGAAAGAACTGAAATGGAGGAGATGCTAAACGATGCGTTCAAAGCATTTGAACAACGTTTAATGGGCAACACTACATTGACAAGTGAATATTGGATGAGAATGCCAATATGTGGCCATCTACTCGCCAACGCATTCCATTGCGTTATTCATTCCATCTCCTATGAACATAGTGTTACTTACGCACCAACAAGACGTGTTTTTACCGAAGAAGAATCTCCAAAGATAGTCATCATGGGGTGGCCTCCAATTGAAAGATGGATGCCCATTACCTCCATTAAGGAGGGTAGACGGATGTGACAGCGAAATACCAATGGGTTGGTGTCATAGGTTCGAGGAAAGATTTCATTTGTGGGAGGATTTACAGTTGTCGAAGGATGGCCCGTTGTGTGTACTTATGAGTTCCGATGAGGATGACTATGAGTAAATGTGGTGTGAAGGTATATGATAACAATGTTTTTTGTAGGGTTTGATTAAAATGATAATATGATAGCAATGTGGTGTGAACCTATGTATTTTGAATCACTCATTATATATATATATATATATATATATATATATGAAGAATCTAGTTTTACTCTTACTATGTGTTTGTAATGATGATATGATAAAAATGTGGTTATTTAGAGGTATTTATGGCCAGGTCGTACGCTGACACGACCTAGCCGTAATGACCCAACTAAGTTATTCTTCTGCAACTCGGCTGGTAAACCTAACCGAAAAGTCAGTAATGGCCAGGAATCCTAGCCGTATTTATGGGTACTGTCAGTTCTACGGCTGATAATCCTGGACGTAACTCTTCCTGGAATTTCAATTTCATTTTATACTTAGTTACGGCTAAGAAACCAAACCGTGAAACAAAGAACGGCCAGGAATCCTACCCGTAAATATGGGTACTGTCAGTTTTACGGAAGGTAATCATAGCCGTAAGTTTTTATATACTTAGTTTCATTTTATACTTAGTTACGGCTGAGAAACCAAACCGTAACACACAAAACGGCCAGGAAACCTACACATAAAACATAAAAAGCCCAGGAATACTACCCGTAAATACGGGTATTGTCAGTTTTACGGATGGAAATTCCAGCCGTAATTAGTATCATATTATACTTAAACAACAATCGGATACATTAAGAAGAAAAACACTAGTATCCATTCATTCAAAATTAAGTCTGCATAATGAAAAGTGAGTCTGAAAAGTAAATCACCCAAATCCATAACCTAAAACATGCTAAAAGTCTGACTTAAATAAGTACATAACCTACAATCATCCACTACGACCAACAATCGAAGGAACTTCCTCAAAAGATGATGAAGAACTGTCAGGAGTTTGGGAAAGACTGATCCAATCATCCTCGTCGTTAGTATAAAGATCATCCTTCGCTGGATTATGTAACTCCTAAAGCCTCCTAATCAGTGTTCTTTGTTCGTCGCAATCCAAATATAGAACCTCCTCAATGTTACGGATCAGTCCCCTGGAAATCCACTTAGCTCTCTTGACCTATGTTCACATCATTCAATTAATGAATCATATAATATACAAAAAAAAAATGAATCATATACTTAGCCTACGTACCATCATCGTAGCAATATCACACATTGGTAGTTCCTGGGGTTCTTTCTCCTTTTCAGAGTTCCTCCTAAAAACTATGAAAAATATATCAGAAGATACGACTAATTCACAAAGGAGTGATACAATTACGGTTTGGAAATAACATATAACTCATCCGTAAAAACAATTTCGGCTTAAAAATATGCGGACCACCTCGCCGTAAACATAGTTTCGGCTAGAAAACAAATAAAATGGTTAGGAAAAGTTATTTACGGTTAAGAAACTCCCAGCCGAAACAATTATCACTTAATTTTACTCTGCAAACACATGACAACTTACGGCTGGGAAATACCCATCCATAAATGTATTTTACGGTTGGGTTACCATATTTTTCGAACCGCATTAACCATTAACGGCTGGGAGTTCTTGACGTCCCAACCGTTATATACAATTGCGGCCAGGACGATATGATATCCCAGCTGTAAATGCTTCAGAAAACCATTTATGGAAATCCTAAAACCATCAATCGAACCTATTTTTTCAATCTAATGGTAAAATAACTGGTGGGTTTTTCGATTCTTGCCTAGTAGGATTGGTTCACCACATCTCCATTAAAAGGAACATCAATAACTTGCCATGTTTCAGAATCAGGGTTCAATCGCCCGGATCTTGTCACTCTTGATCTTGCTGCCACCTTGAGCTTCTTTAAAAATCAGTGGAGAAAAAAGAGAGATATTGTTAGGTTTTGGAGAGTGTGTTTGAGAAGAAGAGAAGAGAAAATGAAAATGAAATGGTTTTGATTTTTGGGGCTTGAATTAGGAATAGGTTTTAATTATATAAGATTTGTTTTGTTTTTAAAATTGATTTATTAGGAAAGGGTAAATCTGATTTTTTAACACTTGAGATCTCCCCCTATCCATTTCTTGGCTACCCAAAGCAATTTAGCCCCCAAAAATTCAAAGGGGAGCGGCCCCAATAATAGGATTCTTAATAAAACTGGTGATTATACTATTTGAAGATAAGCCACACAGACACAAATTAATAACTAAGAACTAAAACATAATTAGGAGATTTAAGCATACATAAGTACTACTACTGAGGAGTTTAAACATTGATTAATAATTAGAACTACTGATAATCAACTAAACAACTAAGTGATAAAAAAGGGGGTATGTCCTCCAAAGCGACTAACAAGAGCCTTCAGGTCATCGGGGAAGTTTGCATGGTGGATCTTACCAACTATCCCAGGGTGGCGCTCAAGCTTTGCCAGATAATTGGCTGGTTCATTCCAATCCTTATTGTGAGATTGTATCCAAGGAGTGGAACGATTGAAGCGCTCTCCCTTTATCAGTATTGCCTTAATGATGTCTACGACGGAAGCAGTCCGTTCATCACTTGTTAGCTTGCACTCCAGGCAAGTAATACAGAGAAAAAAGGGTTCATCGCTAGGATGATAGCGGCATTTACCATTTTTGAGGTTGATAAATCACTTCCTGAGTATGTCACGTACTCTTTGAGAGTTGTAAGACAAGTAAACCGACCTAATTTCTGTTGGATATTTTCAATAACTTAGAAAATAAAACTGTTTTCGTTTTTGGTTTGTCACTATGATGGGGAAGTGTTCTGTGTTGGATAAACACAATGGATGTTAGTTGGAGATGAAGGGACACCTCTAATAGGTGTGATGGTTCATAAAGGACACAACCATTCCCAACAGACACCTTATGTGTCTTTTGGAAGTGAAGAGGCATCTCCAATAGGCATGAATAACCCTATAAGTAGTGAAGGAATTATCCCATTCTAAAGAATGAATTCAACCTATTTTTCTCTCCATCTAAAGCATCATCAGAAATCTCTCTCATGTGTTCTTGGTTGGGTCAAGGGGTGCAAACCTTGAATCCAAATTCCTGTTGTAGGGCTTTCATTGTATCCTGAAGGCATTATTTCGCATACCTGTTGCAATCGCCAATTTATATTGGGAGGGTAGAAATAATCGTCTAAAATAAATCACCCGAGCCTTGAAAGCTTTTGAGTACAACAACAATTTCTTTTAGTGTTATCATCCTCTGTTTTTACCCAAATTATCCAATAGTTTTAGACGATTAGTTCGACGAAGGAGGGTGAAAAGTTACGGCACTTGTAAGTTGGGAGAGTGGGTTCTGTTTTTTATGTTACATCCTGTCTGTTAAGGGGCGTTGGAATTAATTTCAAAGGGAAGGAAGTTGAATAGGCAGATTAATTAAGTAGATTAGAATTCATTTCACAAGGGAGTAACTGAATCTAATCTTCGAGCACCAACATCACGGTTTGAATTGGAAGCTACGTTATTAATTAACGTCGTTTTCATACAATATCTCTATCTTACACTTTCTTTTTTATTGGTTCTTTTTGAAATCTGTCGGTAGCCATTAATTGAAATCAATACTAAACTGTATAGTTTTGTTTCAAGCAGGACCTTCCGTTCAAGAAATAAAACTTCTTCGGCAGGTAGGCCTTTGAATCTCATTGGAATTCAGATGGATCAAGAGAACAAAGAAAAGGAAAATGAGATGTATATGATCTTAATCCAAACCTGCTTACCCACAACAGTACTAATTGGTATCTGTAGACCCAACGAAGGGAACATAGACATCTCTAATTCCCTGTTCAATATTGACAGTGGTTTCATGACATTTTGATGAACATGAAATGTGGGGAGAAGGGATTGGAATTAGTGTATTTGATGAGGATGGCACCGTTTGGTGATCTGGTTAAATATTTCAAGTTTCAACCAATGCAGTAAAACAATGATATGCAAATCCGACTATTTTGGCCGCATGACACTGGAGGAGTAGTATCATGAATGCTCTATGATTGGATGATCCAATAGAGAGTGCCTATAATTGTTGAGACAACAATTTTATGATAAGAGCATAATTCTTGCAATAAGAATTATATGGTTCCAAAATTTGGAAATGGTCATGTCTTAAATGACATCAAATGAGGTGGAATACCGGTGAATATGTAACGTATTGGAATATTGGGCGCGCGACCAAATATCCAACGATTAGGTGTTACGATATTACCGATGCATAAATTATGAACATTTGCATTACATAATGTAAAATGTTAAATAGACATTGTCTATGTTTTTGGGTATAAATTTGTAGAAGATTGGGCATGAGTAGAGGAGTTACTCATCGTGATGATGTGCTTGTTGAAACAACAAGTAAGTTGCCTACAAATTTTCTATGCCTCTAGTGAATACAAGTCTATAAGGACATCTTGTGAATTAACTATGATTGTTAATTATGATTCCTAGAGAAGTTACAATTATTTTGTAAAATTAAATAAGAACATTTTTAATAATGTTGTCAGAATTGATTGCATGAGTAGATGCAATTAATGAGGAGGAATGGCTTAGAACCTAACTTGTAGAGATCCCATTTTTGGAAGAAGCCATCTCAAACGGTGTTGATTAATTGTGAATCAGGATATGATCTATAACGTCTTTAACAAGACTTATATTGAAAAGTCAAGACATACAAGTCTTAGACAATGAACGGTAAGTCAATTACTCAAGAAAGGAGTAATTGCACTTAACCATTGAAACGGAGAAAAGCTTGGTAGACCTACTTATGAAGAGTCTCCCAAAGGAATTAATTTCAATGAAGTATACAGAAATGGGACTAAGGTCTTTGAATGAAAGTTCGATCATCCATAGCAGAAACCCAACCTATGTTTTGAAAAAGATAAACAAGGTTCAATGTGGTACCAACAAGTTATGGAAGTGATTATGGTGCACTAAGTAAAATTTCTCATTTCTGTTTAGTGCAGGTTTCTGCAAGAAAATAGGATGGATGTAAATCCTTAATGAGTCTGTGATTAGTAAAAGGTGTCTCGCAGAAACACCTTCAAGACTTACCTATATGAGTATGGAAATGTGGGACGTTTCCTAAGAGAAGAAGACCGTTCTCTAAAGAAGACTCATGAATAAGGATATAAGCACAAGGCCTTTATAGTGCTTGGCTACAGAACACATGATTTATGGAATCAATATGTGTGGAGACTCCGGTTTTATCATAAGGGATACTTGGTTCAAGACTGGTTTCACCATAGAATCTCGATAAGGCTTTGAGTTTCTTACACTAAGTGAAGGTTCAAACCCAGAAGGTACCTATCATTTATGTATTGATTTCAGCGATGATGCTTAGTCCCAAATTGTGCTTGAACTACGTTGGCTTGATCCCACTTGGGTACGTAGGCAGTCACTTGAGTGATCCAGCCACTCCGGTTTTATAAGTTTTATTTTATTTTATGTTTTTGGTTTTTGAAAATAGGGGGAGATTGTTGGATATTTTCAATAACTTAGAAAATAAAACTGTTTTCGTTTTTGGTTTGTCACTATGATGGGGAAGTGTTCTGTGTTGGATAAACACAATGGATGTTAGTTGGAGATGAAGGGACACCTCTAATAGGTGTGATGGTTCATAAAGGACACAACCATTCCCAACAGACACCTTATGTGTCTTTTGGAAGTGAAGAGGCATCTCCAATAGGCATGAATAACCCTATAAGTAGTGAAGGAATTCTCCCATTCTAAAGAATGAATTCAACCTATTTTTATCTCCATCTAAAGCATCATCAGAAATCTCTCTCATGTGTTCTTGGTTGGGTCAAGGGGTGCAAACCTTGAATCCAACTTCCTGTTGTAGGGCTTTCATTGTATCCTGAAGGCATTATTTCGCATACCTGTTGCAATCGCCAATTTATATTGGGAGGGTAGAAATAATCGTCTAAAATAAATCACCCGAGCCTTGAAAGCTTTTGAGTACAACAACAATTTCTTTTAGTGTTATCATCCTCTGTTTTTACCCAAATTATCCAACAGTTTTAGACGATTAGTTCGACGAAGGAGGGTGAAAAGTTACGGCACTTGTAAGTTGGGAGATTGGGTTCTGTTTTTTATGTTACATCCTGTCTGTTAAGGGGCGTTGGAATTAATTTCAAAGGGAAGGAAGTTGAATAGGTAGATTAATTAAGTAGATTAGAATTCATTTCACAAGGGAGTAACTGAATCTAATCTTCGAGCACCAACATCACGGTTTGAATTGGAAGCTACGTTATTAATTAACGTCGTTTTCATACAGTATCTCTATCTTACACTTTCTTTTTTATTGGTTCTTTTTGAAATCTGTCGGTAGCCATTAATTGAAATCAATACTAAACTGTATAGTTTTGTTTCAAGCAGGACCTTCCGTTCAAGAAATAAAACTTCTTCGGCAGGTAGGCCTTTGAATCTCATTGGAATTCAGATGGATCAAGAGAACAAAGAAAAGGAAAATGAGATGTATATGATCTTAATCCAAACTTGCTTACCCACAACAGTACCAATTGGTATCTGTAGACCCAACGAAGGGAACATAGACATCTCTAATTCCCTGTTCAATATTGACAGTGGTTTCATGACATTTTGATGAACATGAAATGTGGGGAGAAGGGATTGGAATTAGTGTATTTGATGAGGATGGCACCGTTTGGTGATCTGGTTAAATATTTCAAGTTTCAACCAATGCAGTAAAACAATGATATGCAAATCCGACTATTTTGGCCGCATGACACTGGAGGAGTAGTATCATGAATGCTCTATGATTGGATGATCCAATAGAGAGTGCCTATAATTGTTGAGACAACAATTTTATGATAAGAGCATAATTCTTGCAATAAGAATTATATGGTTCCAAAATTTGGAAATGGTCATGTCTTAAATGACATCAAATGAGGTGGAATACCGGTGAATATGTAACGTATTGGAATATTGGGCGCGCGACCAAATATCCAACGATTAGGTGTTACGATATTACCGATGCATAAATTATGAACATTTGCATTACATAATGTAAAATGTTAAATAGACATTGTCTATGTTTTTGGGTATAAATTTGTAGAAGATTGGGCATGAGTAGAGGAGTTACTCATCGTGATGATGTGCTTGTTGAAACAACAAGTAAGTTGCCTACAAATTTTCTATGCCTCTAGTGAATACAAGTCTATAAGGACATCTTGTGAATTAACTATGATTGTTAATTATGATTCCTAGAGAAGTTACAATTATTTTGTAAAATTAAATAAGAACATTTTTAATAATGTTGTCAGAATTGATTGCATGAGTAGATGCAATTAATGAGGAGGAATGGCTTAGAACCTAACTTGTAGAGATCCCATTTTTGGAAGAAGCCATCTCAAACGGTGTTGATTAATTGTGAATCAGGATATGATCTATAACGTCTTTAACAAGACTTATATTGAAAAGTCAAGACATACAAGTCTTAGACAATGAACGGTAAGTCAATTACTCAAGAAAGGAGTAATTGCACTTAACCATTGAAACGGAGAAAAGCTTGGTAGACCTACTTATGAAGAGTCTCCCAAAGGAATTAATTTCAATGAAGTATACAGAAATGGGACTAAGGTCTTTGAATGAAAGTTCGATCATCCATAGCAGAAACCCAACCTATGTTTTGAAAAAGATAAACAAGGTTCAATGTGGTACCAACAAGTTATGGAAGTGATTATGGTGCACTAAGTAAAATTTCTCATTTCTGTTTAGTGCAGGTTTCTACAAGAAAATAGGATGGATGTAAATCCTTAATGAGTCTGTGATTAGTAAAAGGTGTCTCGCAGAAACACCTTCAAGACTTACCTATATGAGTATGGAAATGTGGGACGTTTCCTAAGAGAAGAAGACCGTTCTCTAAAGAAGACTCATGAATAAGGATATAAGCACAAGGCCTTTATAGTGCTTGGATACAGAACACATGATTTATGGAATCAATATGTGTGGAGACTCCGGTTTTATCATAAGGGATACTTGGTTCAAGACTGGTTTCACCATAGAATCTCGATAAGGCTTTGAGTTTCTTACACTAAGTGAAGGTTCAAACCCAGAAGGTACCTATCATTTATGTATTGATTTCAGCGATGATGCTTAGTCCCAAATTGTGCTTGAACTACGTTGGCTTGATCCCACTTGGGTACGTAGGCAGTCACTTGAGTGATCCAGCCACTCCGGTTTTATAAGTTTTATTTTATTTTATGTTTTTGGTTTTTGAAAATAGGGGGAGATTGTTGGATATTTTCAATAACTTAGAAAATAAAACTGTTTTCGTTTTTGGTTTGTCACTATGATGGGGAAGTGTTCTGTGTTGGATAAACACAATGGATGTTAGTTGGAGATGAAGGGACACCTCTAATAGGTGTGATGGTTCATAAAGGACACAACCATTCCCAACAGACACCTTATGTGTCTTTTGGAAGTGAATAGGCATCTCCAATAGGCATGAATAACCCTATAAGTAGTGAAGGAATTCTCCCATTCTAAAGAATGAATTCAACCTATTTTTCTCTCCATCTAAAGCATCATCAGAAATCTCTCTCATGTGTTCTTGGTTGGGTCAAGGGGTGCAAACCTTGAATCCAACTTCCTGTTGTAGGGCTTTCATTGTATCCTGAAGGCATTATTTCGCATACCTGTTGCAATCGCCAATTTATATTGGGAGGGTAGAAATAATCGTCTAAAATAAATCACCCGAGCCTTGAAAGCTTTTGAGTACAACAACAATTTCTTTTAGTGTTATCATCCTCTGTTTTTACCCAAATTATCCAACAATTTCCGCTTGCATGTTAGCAAACTCTATTCCAACATGAAGTCCCTCCAAGGTATGATAAGATGCTGAAACCGACTTTGTGGAACCTCCACTAAATGCGAAAATAGGACCACCATTAGCCTCCCCGCTACGCCACATCATTGCACTAAAACCACCATTCTCTTCGCTCTTTCTGTGATACCCATCAAAAGTGATTGCGAATACACAAGGAAACCCCTAGACAAGGCACTTTTAAATTAAATGTTGATGTTTCCTTCTGTCATGATTCTAAACCATTGGGTACGGGAATTGTTCTCCGGAATTTTGCAGGTACCTGTCAAGGAATCCAAGGGCATTACTCAGATGGAGCACTAAGTCCTGAAAATGGAGAATGCAAGGCGATTCAGGAATCTCTAATCTGGGCAAGAGAAATGCACTTAAGATGTATCCACATTGAAGCAGATGCCAAGCTTGTCATTCAGTCCTTATTGGAGAATTCCCTTCTAATTCAATGGGAGAATAGAAATCTCCTTAAAGAAATTAAACACTTAAGTAGTAGTTTTGATTATTGCAAGTTTTCTTTTGTTAGTAGAGATGATAATCAAGTGGCGGATGTTGTAGCTAATTCTGCCAGAGTAACAACATCAAACATTAGCCATCTTGATAATTTTCCAAGTGATTTCTGTGAACTTTTAGCAAGAGAATACAATGCTCTTGCAACCTGATCAATAAAATTTTCTTTTATAAAAAAAAATCACCACTGCTGCTATCAAGTACAAATTGCATATTTTCGAGCAAGTATGGCAGATCCTACAAAGCATGCTCCTAGCATAAACTTTTCACCATGATAAAGGAACGAAAATGCTAGCCTTACCGGAGAGATTTTTCCATGGAAAATTCCAACTAACAAATAAATGAGGATAAAAGAGGCTGCCCAATTATGGTTGGATCGGATTTTTTTATCTCTAAAAGAAAAATGTATATGCGCGTCTGGATAGCTTTCCTGGCACACTGTACCCAAAAAATAAATACAATGTCGGATTTAGTTTTGATATGTATCAAAAACGCAACGTATCGTCGTACCGTGGAGAATCCGTTTAGACTTCTCCCGAAAGATTACTTTCACCATATTTATATCTTACGAAATCCTCTCATTTATTTTTGCTATTTTTTTATTTTTTAAAATTTCCGATATTAATTTACGAAATTCTTTCCCAAATTCTTATTTTTGTATTCACAACACGCTATAAATATTCACACTCCATATAATTCTGTTGAACAATTTCCGGTTTTAGTTTAGATTTTCCCTTAAAATCTTCCCTCGATCGTTATCCACCGACTAACCCTCTCGCCCATCTTCCAAACCCTAATATACTAGGCATATATTGTTGGAATTAAATTACAATATTCGTAAGCAACTGAAGAAAAATACTTAGCTTGCACTGATGTGTTATTGTTGTACCGGAGATGCACTGATGATAGTATCAAAAAACTTAGTAGAGGCACGTATAAATACGCTGAGCTAAAGGTAATATTGCCTGCTACTCCTCTGAGATGCTATAGCAATTAACAAATCACCTCCAGGATACAACTAATGTTAGTTCTCCTCTATGTGTAGCATACACAGAGAGAACCCTTAGAACTTGGCAGCAGAAATGAAAACAAAAAACACAAATCGAAACTACAACCAGTTTCAGAGAAATGTAAAACTAATTTATGTTTCTGTAAAGTATGATGTTTCTGTAAACAAAGTTTCTGTGAACTAATATTCTGTAAACAAAGTTTCTGTAAACAAAGAAGTAGTTATACAAAATTATGTTTCTGTAAACTACAACTTTTTTCAGATAAGAACTCGATTTTATGTTTCTGTAAACTTAAAAAATTGTTTCTGAAAGCATAAGAGAAGAAGAAGAATTTCAGAAGAGAAGAGTTCTGAAAGGTATGGTTTTCAAATGAAATTCTTCTCTCGTATTTATAGGTGGAAAAAACAACTCGAACGTTAGACAACATGCGAGACAAGATCCGTAAAACACGCGACAGACAGAATTTTTCGAACGTTGCGAAAGGTTAGGTAAAAGCAGACGTTAAAAATACAGTAAAAAATTCTTTTGTCGGACATTTAAAAATCTCGAGATTCTTCTCGAGGCACAGGTGTCAAAAGCACCGTGTGACACGCGTGAATGAAGATGCTTCTCAAGGCTGTCGGATATCCAAAAACGAGAAGGCAAAGAATTAAAATTCTTTACATGTGTGGGAGAAACGTGTGGAATATTTCAATAAAAAGATAGGGTCGGGTAAACCCACACCCACACCCACTCCCACTCCCATGCCCACGCCCACGCCCACGTCCTCGCCCGCGCCCGAGCCCGAGAGAGCGTGCGTGCTTCTGTGCGAAGCACCGCGCGAACGGGAAAGGAAATAAGAAATGCAATAAGGTTTAGGCAACCTTGCCATAGTCTAGGGCTTTCCCCATACACAAAGGTCTAAAGAACCAAAGGGCCATGCCCTTAAGGCTAAACCCATGGTATTTAAGTCTAAAACTCTAAGTGTTTTAGTCTATATGGGACTAATGTTTTATTCATTCACATGAAAAAACATCTAGGGAGCAATAGGTCTTGGGATCAAAACATGGTCCATGCATTTTTTTATTTTAATAAAACATTATTTTTTCTAACAATCCCCCACATGAATAATAAAACATGTCGATAAAACACGAGAAAACATAAGGCAACAATATAGGCTAAGGTGTCCCAAAGATTGAACCTTAACTTAGTGAGAGGTTACCTGAACTGCTTGTTGATACGGTGAACGCAATGTCTTGAACCGCAAACAATGAATGCAATTCAGAAATAACAGCCACACTTGATGCCTCAACCGAAGAAAAAAGCTGCCAAGCTCTTGCGGTTGTGCCCATTTTGGCCGTGGGCTAAAATCCCGGACTTAATGAATGTCTCTAGAGAATCAGCTCAAATTCTCATAGGAAGCGGCCCCACTTCCAACATCCACAAAGGTGAGTCCATAAAGGGTGTCCTGCCACACCCCGCTTTAATCAAAGCCATGATACTCATTAAGATCGCAAAAGATCATCCTAAAACTTTGCAGGAAGCACTATCGCACGGTTACACCATAGGGAGGGACTAAGATAGTGCTTTCCCAATATCACCATAAATTAGTTGTCTCATTGAACCTTGATCTTGGAAATCCAATCACAAGGTTGAGTATCCTTCATGGTGATTTATTCTATGAGATTAAGTCCCATCCCCCTCGATGTAAATTTAACTTCCTCTCTGGTTAAGCCTTTCGTCAAAGGATCTGCAAGATTATCTTTGGACTTTACAAAGTCTATCGAGATAATACCAGTAGAGAGTAGTTGTTTCACCGTCTTGTGTCTTCTTTGTATATGTATAGACTTCCCGTTGTATACATTGTTCTTTGCGCAACCAAGAGCAGCTTTACTGTCACAGTGGATTGCGATTGAAGACACAGGCTTGGTCCAAAGTGGAATTCCTCCCAGGAAACATCGTATCCATTCAGCTTCCTCTCCAGCTTTTTCCAAGGCTATAAATTCAGACTCCATAGTGGATTTAGCTATACATGTCTGTTTGGTAGACTTCCATGAGACAGATGCACCTCCAAGTAAGAATATGTACCCACTAGTAGACTTGCACTCTTCTGAATCTGATATCCAATTGGCATCACAATACCCTTCCAGTACAGCAGGATACTTCCCAAAACTTAAGCAATAGTTTGAGGTCCATCTCAGGTAACGTAAAACTCTGAAGAGAGCATTCCAGTGATCCTGCCCTGGGTTGCAAGTATACCTGCTTAATCTACTCACATAGTAAGCAATATCAGGTCTTGTACAGTTCATTAGATACATAAGACTACCAATAATGCGAGAATACTCAAGTTGATCAATTCCCTTACCCTTGTTATGTTTCAACTTACAAGTGGGATTAAATGGAGTAGAGGCAGGTTTAGCACTTTCATAATTAAATCTCTTTAGTACGGTTTCATCCCTAAGATTACATCAGTAGGGCCTAAGTCTTTCATGTCAAAATTATCTCTAAGCATGCTTTTAATGGTATTAATAATATCAAGGTTACTGCCTAATATGAGCATATCATCAACATATAGGCATACAATAACATGAGAATCATCCACAGATTTAATGTAAACACATTTATCATATTCATTAACCTTGAAACCATTAGTTATCATAACATGATCAAATTTTTCATGCCACTGTTTAGGTGCTTGTTTTAAACCATACAGAGATTTGTTCAACTTGCATACTTTGTTTTCACAACCTTTTACAATAAAGCCTTCAGGTTGGTGCATATAAATTTCTTCATTCAATTCACCATATAAAAATGCAGTTTTAACATCCATCTGATGTATATGCAAATCATAAATAGAAGCAATAGCAATCAACATCCTAATCGAGGTGATTCTAGAGACTGGTGAATAAGTATCAAAGAAATCTAATCCTTCCTGTTGTTTATAGCCTTTAGCTACCAACCTAGCTTTATATTTATCTATAGTTCCATATGTTCTAAGTTTCCTTTTGAACACCCATTTGCAACCTATGGATTTACTTCCAGGAGGCAAGTCTACAAGCTCCCAAGTTTCATTTTGCTGAATGGACTCCCATTCATTTAATGAAGCTTCTTCCCAGAAAGGAGCTTCTGGAGAAGTCATAGATTCCTTGTAGGTTTGGGGTTCAGACTCTACCGTAAGAGTCAAAAAATCTGGGCCAAAACTTGTTTCAGTTCTAACCCTCTTACTTCTTCTTGGTTCAGTCTCATACTCTAAAGTTGGGGTTTGACTAGTCGATGAAACATCCGAGAAGTCATCATGGACCCTTTTCCGAGGTCCAGACCTTAAAGGAAATATGTGTTCATAAAACACATCATCTCTAGATTCCAATATGGTGTTCTGACCAATGCTATTATGGTCAGAGCTGATAACCATAAACCTGTGTTCATTTGTATGCTCAGGATATCCTAAGAAAACACAGTCAATTGTTTTAGGACCTAATTTAGTTTTCTTGGGATGAGGAATGGCCACCTTGGCCAAACACCCCCACACTTTAAAGTATGCATAGGAAGGTTGTTTATCATTCCACAATTCATAGGGAGTTTTATCTGATTTTTTAAATGGAACTCGGTTCAAAATATAGCATGCCGAGAGGATAACTTCCCCCCACAAGTTCAAAGATAACCCTGAACTTGTCAACATAACATTTACCATATCTATGAGCGTTCTATTTTTCCTTTCAGCTACACCATTCGATTCAGGTGAATATGGTGCAGTTGTTTCATGAATTATTCCATTATTTTTACAAAACTCTCCTATGGGTATCACATACTCACCGCCACGGTCTGACCTAAGAGTTTTAATTTTAACTCCTTTTTGGTTTTCTACTTCAATTTTATAAAATTTGAAGGCCTCTAAGGCTTCATCTTTACTTCTAAGAAGATGAACCTGACAATAGCGTGAGTAATCATCTATAAAAGTGATGTACCATTTTTTACCACCTCTTGTTGGTGTTGATTTCAAATCTCCTAAATCCGAGTGTATTAGTTCCAAAGGAACTGTTTTACGTTCAATCCTTTTATTAAACGGTTTTCTTGCATATTTAGATTCAACACAAATTTCACATCTTTGATTTTTATCAAATTTTATTTTAGGTATGCAACCTAAATTAGCAAGTCTTTCTAGAGATTTGAAATTAACATGCCCAAGTCTATCATGCCAAACATGTGAGGAGTCACAAACATAAGCAGAAGAAGATGCATTAACATTCAATTTCAAATAAGATACACTAAGCTTAATCATGTTATCGGTAACATAACCTTTTCCTACGAATTCACCATGCTTGGAAATTACAACAGTATTAGACTCAGCAACAATTTTAAAACCTTTTCCTAGTAAGATGGTTTTTGAGATAAGATTTTTGCATATGTATGGGACGTAAAATACGTCATTCAATGCGAGAGTTTTTCCTGAAGTTAGCTTCAGTTCGACCTTGCCTTTCCCCACCACTTTCGCGGTGGAAGAGTTTCCCATGAACAATTTCTCATCATCTCCTACTATGGCATAGGAGGAGAAAGCATTTCTGAACTTACAGACATGCTTGGTGGCTCCAGAATCAAGCCACCAGTCTCTCACATTGGTCATACTAGATACAAGGTCGACTTCAGACACCATGCCAGTAAAATATCCAGAATCCTCTACTATGTTTGCCTTATTTTTCTGTTTTGGATCATATTTGATCTTTTTAGGGGCTTTACAGTCTTTAGCCATATGTCCAGGTTTACCACAATTAAAACAGTCGCCTTTGATGGTGTGCTTAGTGACACCACCCCTAGGCTTAAAATTGTTACCTCTGGGTTTTCGACGTCTGTTACATCTATTACCCATTTTGCTGGATTCTCCAGGACTTTTCTTTGAAGCAGCTTTATCATACAGAACATGTTCTTTGTTGGACATGTTTTTACTCAGCATCATGCTCTTGTCCTTGCTGCACATAAGCTCCTCAACCTGGATCTTTTTGCCAAGCTCCACCATGGTTATTTCACGAGTTTTGTGTCGCAGCCTCCTCTTGTATTCGCTCCATGAGGGTGGAAGCTTTTCAATCACAACCGATACTTGTAGAGCTTCATCAAAGTGTTGGCCTTCAGCAAGAATCTCGCTGATGAGGAGTTGAAGTTCGACGAACTGTTCTACCACAGGATTTTCGTCAGTCATATTGTATTCCAAGAACTTAGCCATCAAGAACTTCTTACTTCCAGCAGCTTCAGCATGATATTTTTATTCTAGAGCTTCCCATAAATCAAAAGCAGTAAAATTTTCTTTTGAATTATAGAAGTCATACAAAGAGTCATCCAGACAGTTAAGAATATGATTCTTGCACAAGTAATTCTTCCTATTCCATCTATCCAATTTATCTTCATTACCATGGTGATGAAGTCTTCTCGAAGGTCTATTTAAAGCAAGTCCATCTAACCTTAGGTCGTTTAGGAAGAATAACATTTTAGACTGCCATCTCTTAAAGTCCTTACCACTGAACTTTGGTGGTCTTTCTACAGTATTTTTTCCCATGTTCTTACAACAACAATTATTACCTTTAGATTGTTGGAATTAAATTACAATATTCGTAAGCAACTGAGGAAAAATACTTAGCTTGCACTGATGTGTTATTGTTGTACCGGAGATGCACTGATGATAGTATCAAAAAACTTAGTAGAGGCACGTATAAATACGCTGAGCTAAAGGTAATATTGCCTACTACTCCTCTGAGATGCTATAGCAATTAGAAAATCACCTCCAGGATACAACTACTGTTAGTTATCCTCTATGTGTAGCATACACAGAGAGAACCCTTAGAACTTGGCAGCAGAAATGAAAACAAAAAACAAAAATCGAAACTACAACCAGTTTCAGAGAAATGTAAAACTAATTTATGTTTCTGTAAAGTATGATGTTTCTGTAAACAAAGTTTCTGTGAACTAATATTCTGTAAACAAAGTTTCTGTAAACAAAGAAGTAGTTATACAAAATTATGTTTCTGTAAACTACAACTTGTTTCAGATAAGAACTCGATTTTATGTTTCTGTAAACTTAAAAAATTGTTTCTGAAAGCATAAGAGAAGAAGAAGAATTTCAGAAGAGAAGAGTTCTGAAAGGTATGGTTTTCAAATGAAATTCTTCTCTCGTATTTATAGGTGGAAAAAACAACTCGAACGTTAGACAACATGCGAGACAAGATCCGTAAAACACGCGACAGACAGAATTTTTCGAACGTTGCGAAAGGTTAGGTAAAAGCAGACGTTAAAAATACAGTAAAAAATTCTTTTGTCGGACATTTAAAAAATCTCGAGATTCTTCTCTAGGCACAGGTGTCAAAAGCACCGTGTGACACGCGTGAATGAAGATGCTTCTCAAGGTTGTCGGATATCCAAAAACGAGAAGGCAAAGAATTAAAATTCTTTACATGTGTGGGAGAAATGTGTGGAGGTTTAGGCAACCTTGCCATAGTCTAGGGCTTTCCCCATACACAAAGGTCTAAAGACCCAAAGGGCCATGCCCTTAAGGCTAAACCCATGGTATTTAAGTCTAAAACTCTAAGTGTTTTAGTCTATATGGGACTAATGTTTTATTCATTCACATGAAAAAACATCTAGGGAGCAATAGGTCTTGGGATCAAAACATGGTCCATGCATTTTTTTTTATTTTAATAAAACATTATTTTTTCTAACATATATATATACACGTCTCTCAAACTCTTAAAACAGCAGCAGAAATATATCTTCAAAATCATAAACCCAAAAACTGCAGTATGAGTGTTGTACGTTTTTCTTGTGAGTGTTGTATGTTCTTCTCGTAGCTGAGATATGCACTTTGGTTTAGATACCCTAGCGCTTCATTAACCAAAATAAATTGGTATTACTGCGATATGTTATATAAACTAGATTACAATACATATTGTATGATTTCTAGTTTATAAATATCGCAGTAATACCACTTTAATTTTCATCCAAGTGACATTTCAACATGTCATCACATGAGGTTTTCGGTTTGCCTCTTGTTCTCCAAACCATCTAGCTAGATTTCATTGTAGTTTATGTATTTGTACGAACTTACTCTCCGATTTGTCTCAGCCAAAAGGCATGTCCGAGATTTTTCTCGAGGTTTCGTAATGTTAATGTCTTGTTATTGATTTAAGATCTAATATTACTGATTTGTTTTTCCCTTCAGAACTATGAAGACCAAAAAATTTCAACTGATTTGAGAGCATGTATACACGTATGAGTATTCATCTCGTCAGGCATATTAGCTGATTATGTGGTTGTGCACTTGTCACCACGGTGTGGTCACCGTACAGTGATGACAAGTGTGGATCCCCATAACCAGCCGAAACTGTCTTGCCCAAGTTTACAGAGAGGAGCTATATATTGATGAAGAAGAAGAACAGGATCATGCAGGACTTCAGGACTTGTATCTTTTGCCACAGCTCTATGGTAGTATGTATCCGAGATCAAATCTTTTGGAATGGTTTACATATGATGGTTTGTATACTTCATTGTGCAATCCGTACAGTGTAAATCATTGAATAATAAGTATGAATATATGGATAATGGATTATGGATGTGTAAGCATTTAAAAAAGAGTATAATAAAATTCCCTCTGTTCATGTTTTCGGATGTAGTTTTAGTTAATTAGTTGTTTTTGTTCTTTAGATCTAGTACACTGTTTTGGGTGGAACAATTATTAATTCTCATACGACTGATCATTAAGAAAAACCTGGTTAAGGGTTAATATTTGTCACTCTAGATGTGAGATCAATCTATTTACCTTATGGTTGGGCACTTGTGCTTATGGAAGGAAGTTGGAACTTTGCACTGGCCTTTCCGTGGATGAAAGGGGTGAATCTTGAAAAACTAAGAGAAACACATAAAAGTCTTTGATGTAATTTCATCAAAAATTCTATTTGAACCACCTAAAAAAACAACGGCAAAATTACTCCTCACATAACTTGGTTTTGGTATGGTTTACGGTGACGGCCCGTGCATGTTCATTCACCGAGAGATCATAATTCTAACATTGTGTAATACAACAACATGGTACTCAAGCTGTCATGTTATGTGGTCAGAACGAGGTCTATGTATGCAGCAGCAGCATTACAAAATTGTAAGACCTGGGACCTGGTGCGGATCCAGATCAATCTATTGTATCTGTTCAGTTTTTTCTATTGTTACACCAAATTTACACTTACCGTAACAGTTTTTCACAAAAAAGCGTTTTTCGACAGCTGCTTCCAACTGCATATATATATATATATATATATATATATGCGAGAGTATGGCAAATCCTACAGAGCATGCTCCTAGTATAATTTTTTCACCATGAATGAAAAAGAACAAAAATTCCGTCTGAGAGAAATATTTGGGGATAAAGGAGGCGTCGTCCAATTGCCGTTAGACCTCCACTTAAGGATTTTTTTAATCTCTAAACCAAAAATGTACATGGGTCTATCCTCTAGCTAGCTTTACTGGTTCACCGCTCACATACCCTAAAAGAAACACGATATATCGAAAATGCAACACGGACCTTGGAACCTTGTTTTTCCACGTGGTGGGCTCTATGGGGCTTGGGCGAAAGGTGTCTATGCATACTTAACTTATTTATCCTTCCTAAATTGGGGTTTAGGCAACTTAATTGGTGCGACCTATAAATTTCTTCATCCCCAATAGAAAATAATAAGGGGTGTCCAAAAAGTTGTAAAATTACTAAATTAACCTTAAATAAACCTTAATTATTCTAACACAAATACAATTAAAATTTCATTAACAAATAACAAAATCATTAATCAAAACTCAATTTATGTTTCATCAAAATTAAAACTAAATCCTAATCAATCACAAACAACAATTAAAATCTAATTTTCCTTTTGGTTTATAAAAAAAAAAACCAAAAAATCCACAATTCAAGTGTTGAGTTGAATCCCTTTAAACCCTTCCTTCTAAGGGATACTCTACAATGATTAACCTCTAAATCTTTAAAATCAACTCATCAAGTTTTCTGAAAATCCACCTAGAATCGGTCTATATGTGCACCATAGTAATCCGATTATGGCCTTAATTGGTTTTTAATGTGAACCTACATTACCTGATTCTGAGTTGATTTGATGAACATCAACTATAATCGGATTACATTAGTACACACATGAACCGATTCTGGATTCTTGTTCGGATCATTTTGCAGCATATGTAATCCGATTTTGTACTTAAAAATCTCTGTATCAATAATCAGATTACATTATCGTCCATATAAACCGATTCTGAAAAAGCTGCAGCAAACTACATCCAGAATCGGACTTCATAAACGTATTTGAAGTCCGATTCTGAAGCAAAAATCATGAGTCCAAGTTACCCAAAAAAATAAAACCACATTCATTTATTAAGCTTGGTTCAAGTTTTCAAAATACAATATAAGAAAGCGACACAATATAACTATCTGATAGATCCAGTTTTTAACATAAGGAAAATACTCATTCCAACAAATGTAGACCTTCGAATTGATCCGCCATGATCAATTCCTCCCATCGCCTCATGTTGGGATCTTATTTTTAAGCCACTCCTTGGTGACCTCCGAGACCTCATGAAACCCATAAACCGGTGGTAATAGACATTCATCACGTACTCTAAGACCGATATAATGTATGTTGTTATGGTTGAAAAAAACAATTCTCCGATCCTTAAGCGATTCATCCCAAATGGTGTATTTTGGTGCGTATGTATAACATGATCCCTTACCAAATAGATGAATAACGCAACTCCACGTTTCCGCCAAGAGATGCCCACATAGAGGCATCTGCATCCAATGCTCTTGGGTAATTGGTCCATTCTCCTTTGGCCCTTGTACTCTAGCAACCATTTTTCAAACATCACTTCTTTGTCTTGTCTTGTTTTTTGTTCCTTCATCATCGATATGTATAATTCCTTGTCTTCTTGTAGGCGCAAGATCATCATATTTCTAAAGTATTGACATTAGGTTAGGTACTCATCGTCCGCCAAACTTATATGGCCTATTTGTTCCGACGCAACGTGATGATCACAATTCCCATTCGCATCCACATCATCGGTGGAATAACACATAGGGCTTGATGATTTCAGGAAGTTTCGAGTAATGCTCCTCGAATATGGTGTAACACGTTCGATAGGGTCTCCTTCGTTCATCCCTAGGCGTTCTTCCATCACCAAGAGCGGCCCTTATAGTCACCATAGAACCCTTTTGTCTTGCTTCTCCCTTCCATACACGTAACCTTCCATCACCAAGAGATTCCAGATCATCATGATTATGACAACCATTCAACACTTTAGAGATCTTGTATACCTTACTATCATCGGGTTTCTTGCGTGTATTAACTATAATTTTAAACGGGAAACCATACTTCTTTGATTTAGTAATGTATTCCCTTGTCGTCTTATTCACGTACAGACTTTCCTTTGCCCAGTGACTTTCTTGCTTTTCACCTCTCTCACAAACAAGTTCCAAACGATATTGTCTTCAGCGACGGCCTAAAACTAACGCGCATTTGCTCTATTCCTTTGTCTATAAACCAATACTTTGCATCGTTTTTGTCTGTACATTCCAAATCGGTGAAATAGTGGGCAGAGGTATCATGACCCAACAGAGATACGGATTTGGGTTGATCTTCATCAAACGACACAATAATCTACAACAAATATCAAAAAGTTGATGATTCAAAATCGATTTATATGTTACAGTCGATTAACCCGATTAAAGTAATCGGTTTATATGTACAATCATAAAGACCGATTAAAGAAATGGCAAAAAATTCAAAGTATACGATCGGTTCACATATCGTGTAATATAATCCGATTGTTGTTCACATTTCTACTGGATCTTTTTTTCTCCAAAATCGGATTACATATTCACGAAAATAAACCGAATGTCAACTTTGTTTATTCTACGTGATTATTCTAGTCAAGGAATCGGATTATTCACAACACCAACAAAAACCGATTCTCGTCATGTACCCATCGCGCCAAAAATTAACTACAATTGGTTTATTTGGTGATGAACACAGACCGATTCCTGTACATAATTTGGGGATTCTACCCAGAATCGGTTTATGTATTTCTATCGAATAAACCGATTCTGGTTTAAAGTTTTGATTTTTTTTCCTTATTCGGCAATTGGGACATGCAAATACATGTTTATAGATCGTTACAACTCATACCTGTTTATTGGAAGCATTATCATCTTCTTCCTCCCTGCGAAAGTGTTCTTGCTCTTGAATAATATCCTCAAGCATTCTTTGGTTCGCTTTCTCTTCTTCATTCAACAAATTTTCCAATTCGGTAGGATCGAAATCATGATAATCTGATGCACCCCCTTCTTCATCACTACTAGAGTCTTAATCATCACTATAAAGTTTCATTTTTGCTAAGAAAATCACAAACCTTAGTTTTTCCTTTTTTCCCTCTACTTCTTTCCCTCCCAACCTTAAAAAAGAAAAATGATCTTCTACTCTAATCCAAACATTATAATCCTTCTGTTTGCAACACTCTCAGAAATATACTAGGTGTTATTTCTATGAAGGAAAATGAGAAATATCTTGGATCTCCTCTTCTTATTAGTAAGTCTAAAGTCAAAGCATTTGAAGAAATTCAATTTGCATTTGAAAGAAGGATTGGAAATTGGCAGGGCATAAAAATGCATCAAGCTGGTAGAACAACCATGGTAAAAGCTATTTTAAATGCTGTGCCGATTTTTTTAAATGAGTACATTCAAGATGCCTAAGAATCTACTTAAAAAATTGGACGCAATTCAGAGAAAATTTTGGTGGGGATATAAATCCAATAGGGGCTTGAATTTAATGTCATCGCGGAATATGTGCATTTCTAAGGATTTGGGAGGCCTGGCCTTCAGAGACTTAAAAAAGATAAATCATGCTCTTCTCACCAAGATAGCTTGTAGAATCTGCCAACAATCCGATCTTTTGTTAACTAAGCTTCTCAAGGCGAAATACTTCAAGAATGAAGAATTTCTCCACATCAGAGATGAAAGGAAAAGTTCTTCTTGGACTTGGCAAGGAATTGAATTGGGTCTTTCTATACTTCAAGATAATTATTGCATGGAGGTTAACAATGGTAAAGACACTAGAATATGGGTTGACAGATGGATTATTGGTGTAGATGTTAAAGTGTCTCCTTTGCATCCTACACATCTGCAGTTTGTCTTTGTTAATGAACTCATCATTCAGGAAACAAATAGTTGGAATGTTTCCCTTCTTGGCAATTTATTCATTCCTGAAATAGTTGAGAAAATCAAAAGGATGCAGATTTCCCCACAAGAAAACGATATAATCAGGTGGAAGCCTTCTAAAGATGGAAAATTCACTGTAAAGAGTGCTTATAACAAGCTTATGGAAATAAAAGTGCAACAACAAGCTGTTTTGAATCAAATCCCTAAAGAGGTTTGGAAATCTCTTTGGAAGATGAAGCTTCCACATCGTGTCAAACTCTTTGTTTGGAAATGTTTGAAAGGAATTGTTCCCACAAGAATCAAATTATCTCAGGTTATGCATCATATTGAGACCCATTGTGAGATTTGTAAACAAGAGGATGAAACTCTCTTTCATTTACTTATCACTTGCAATCATGCAAAAGCTGTCTGGAGGAATCTCAATGTAAACATAGATCAAGTTGCAATCAATTGTCAGTCTGTTAAAGAATGGATTGTCTCTTGGTTTCAGAAAGGTACAAATATTGGAGATGCAGAAGTACAACATTGGAGGGAACTGTTAATGGCGGGCTGTTGGATAATTTGGAAAGAAAGATGTGACTGTGTTTTTCAAAATAAAGTCTTAAGTCCTTCTGCAACAGCTTCCAGAATTCAGTATCAGCTGCTCAGTTTTTCAGCTTCTATACATGACAATATAGAAAATATTCCTCCTGCTGATATTGCAGTCTCCACTGATGTAGAGTATACACATGTTAATCTGCATAATAACCCTCAGCTAGATTATTTAGAATTTAGTTTTTTTGTTGATGCTTCGTTCGACCTAGAAACTAATGATTGTGGTTCTGGCATTGTTTTTTATAAATCTACATGCAAGTGCTCAGGGTTCAAAGGAACCTATGCAGCTGGAATAGTAGATGTTGAGGCGGGTGAGTGCATGGAAATACTGGAAGGACAGAGATGGGCCAAAGCTATGGAGTTGGACAGTTTTCAGATATTGGCAGATGCATAAGTAGTGGTCAACTCAATAAACAATAACATTTCTCTTGTGCGATGGGAAAATAGAAAACTACTAAGAGATATAAAACTTTTGTTGCAGTCTTTTATTTCTGTTAAAGTTAGATATGTCAGTAGAAATGCTAATCACTTAGCAGATCAACTTTCAAAGAGAGTTAGGAAGGATAAGTTATCAATTGAGGAGTTCAGTATTGATTCTGAGCATACTGAGACTATGCTATCAAACTTTGTAGATCCTGATTAATCTTTGCTTAATAAATTTCTCTTGTTATCTAAAATGAAAAAGAGCACTTATTTAGTTAACTTAATTAGTCATCACTAATTTAATAAGGGTATATTAGGCATTAATATAAATAATGGATAAGAGGTTTCTACAAATTACTTCATAGTGACCCTATTTTTTCATGTAGTTATAGGCCTCAATTAAGTTGCCTAGGCCCCAATTTAGGAAGGTTATTTATCTCTTACGAAATCCTCTCATTTTTTTTTGTTTATTTTTTTTTTAAAATTTCCAATCTTAGTTTACGAAATTTCTTTCCGAAACTATAACACTCAACGCTATAAATCAAGTGATGGCTATTGTGAATTGGCTTTTATTTTAGCTGCGTTTTTTGTTTGTTTGTTTGCTTGATTCTGTGTCCTTGGTCTTCCTTTGTCCATTGAAACCTGGGTTGTAAAATTTTTCATTTCTCCATTTATACAATTACGCCATTATCGACCACAAAAAAATGGCATTAGAAGTCTTGGAAGTTAAAACCCAAATCTATATTTCCATCTTCAATGGATTAAGATGTGATTTATTGATTCTTCATGCAAGTGGTGAGAGCTGTATAATAATTTCATAAAAGTCTTTGATATAATTTCATGAGTATATTCTAAGCTACATGATCTTAAAGAATTTACAGTCAAAACACCCACACCCTGTCAGCTATGTCCATTATTGGATGTTGCTACAAAAAGATACTTTTAGGGGGCATTCACTGATGTAGAACTGGAACACAGAATATCCCATTTGCATGAATCATATCATATGTCCTTAGGTATGTTGAGAAGGACTCGTACCTGCAAAAAAAAAAATTAATAATTAATAATAATAAAACTTCATTTCTTCAAACAAAAAGGATGTGATTAATATTCGAACTTGAACCTATCTTGTCAGGTGGAAGACGGAGGGGGAACTGGTTATGTTATTCGAAAACCCACTCATCTCTTCGCTGAGATATACTAATATATGTTTAGTTTTTCATATTGTTACACCAAACTTACACTTACCATAACAGTTTTTTTCACAAAAAAGCAGCCAAACTTACACTTACCATAACAGTTTTTTTCATACAAAAACAACATTTTTGACAGTTCGGAAAAAACATGCTTTTTTCCAAAAGATTCTAAACAATCAAGTCCAACTGCATATATGCAATCAAGTTGTGAAATTCGGTAAGCTACATTTACTTATTTTTGTTACATATGTTTATTCATAATACTTTTAATTGACTTTTTTGTAATGACTTACTTATGTAATTAACTATCAAGTTACGTTAAACGAGAAATTTTCACGATCAAATTTAGACGGCCAAAGTTAAAGGCGATTTTGAGAGCGATTTTCAGTTAGGGTTTTTTCTCGTCTCGTCGACGCATCTCCTCTGGAGATGCAATCATTTTCTCCGGCTTCGATTCCTCTAGTGGTTTCCTCCTCACCTCTAGAGGTTACTTGCTTGGAGGGATCTAAAGAAAGTGTTGGGGTTGGGAATACATCAATTTCATATCATGTTCTTCCTCCTGGGTTTGAAAATGCTCCTCCTACTGGTCCAATTTTTTCTAGAGCTGCGTGGTCTTCTTTATTTGATAGGCATAAGGAGTCGGAAATTTCTGCTAATATGGAGTTTTATTCGTACCTTGTGATTGATGGTAAGAAAGCTATGGATATTCCTTATGAAATTTTTGATGAATATATTCGATTGTGTGAAGACAAAGTCATTAGAGATTTTGTGGGAAATCGTTTACCTTTCAATTGGGTTCGTAATACTGTATATCGAGCCTGGAAGCCTAAAGGTAACATCCAAATGACTATCCATGGTGAGAGTTGTAAGGAACCTCAAGCTCGTCAACGTTATTAGACCGGTCAAGCGTCGATTTAGCCGAAAATAACTCGATTAGTTTAACATGAACGTTAACTAATAGAAATTAATCTAACATACGAAACTAGTATCGTTAGATTCATCTCGAAAAGTTACGCGGAATAAATTACTCGCACGCGTCATTCGGACACTGGGAGAAGAAGATATCTGTTATTTTAAGTCTAGGGGTAAAATGGTCATTTCATATTAGAGTGTTATCAAGGAAATCATCATTTCTTCTCAGGGCATCCTCTGTGGATAACTCAAAAGCAAATTGATAAGGTCGAGAATTTCTATTTCTCTTTCATTTTCTTTTCTTTCTTCTTCTTATTTCCTCTTTCTTCTTCTGCTTCTCCCCGTTATTCATCTACTGATGATTGTGAGAATTAAACGAGGTTTTCGAGTTCGAATCAAGAGTAGAAAGATTATGAAAGGATCACTGGTGGTGTTGTTGACATTATTTGAGCTCGAGAGAAAAAGCAATGATGTTTTCGAATCAATTAGGGTTTTGTTCTTGAGTTGGAAGAGAGATTAAGAGGAGTTTTGAGTTATATTGGATGAATATCGGATGGGTTGGTGGTTAATTAACATTCTGAAATTGTTTTGATGTTATATTGAAGAGTTAGGGTTCATGAGAAGAACTCAGAGAAGTTGTAGAAGATGAAATTGATTATTAGGGAAGCAGATATGAGATGGGTATTGATCAATTGAATGAACTAGAGTCAAGAATGAGGAGTAATTCGAGATCAAAGAATTATTAGGGTTTTATAAGAAGTTCAAAGAAGAACTAGAAGATGGGTTCACTTAGTTTGAAGATTGAATTGATGTTGTGTAGTTGTTTTCGATGAAGAATCGGTGAATTAAGGAATTGGATGGATTCTGAATTGAGACGAGGTGTTAAATCAGATCAAGCCAAAGAAAAGGTTAATTCAATTGCTTCAATAACTCGGTCTTGAGGTAATTGATTTGTCTCATTAAACTAGCTTAGTTGTTCATTTCAGTTTTGAGTTTATGAGGTTGTTAATGACATTTGATTTGAAATGAGTTTACTGAGGATAGTGAAATTGAAGGGTGTTTACTAAAGTTGGGATGAATGAGGTTACCAGAGTTTGAAGGGTAAGTGTTATGAATTGATCTCAGTGAATGGGATGTTGCATAGTATGTGTGTATGTTATTTGAGTTAAGAATTAGCTGATATATTGTGGTTGAATAAGGAAATGGGAGTGAACTGGTTTTAGCAGAAGTGAGTTATTGGTGGTTCTGGTTTAGAAGAAGAATTAGGGAATTAATAAATTATTGTGCAGGTAGGAACCGAAAATGGTGAAGGTCTTGTAATGTATATGTAACAAGAGTTGCAGAACTGGAGTTGAAGGTGTGTAGTTTTGTTGGGGGCATTGCAGATTGAGTTAATACATGGTTTGAGATATAAGAACTAGTATTGGTTCGTATTGCAAGAAGTGCAAGTGGGAAATGAATAGAAGTGGTGTTGAGACAGAGATTAAGCTTAGTTTGAATGAAGAGAAGTTAAATGGTTGATTATAGAATTGTAAATAGTTTGTGTGGTTGTGAAGGTAGAGGCAATGGAGTAGAGAATGTAACTGCATCTGTAGAATTTCGTAACTGCAATTTCAGGTAAGATGAGTTGTGATTAAGAATGCTCTTGTGAAGTTTATTTGGATTCAGTGTACTGTTGCAATGTTAGTGGTGATGGATATGTGGTGTATGAGCTATTACAGGTAAAGTTTAGGTGAAGGAGGGATTAGTAAATGTTGAATTGATATTGTAGAAAGAGTTTTGCTGTGAAAGCTTGGAACTGGAATTGCAGGTAGGCTTTAGTTATATTTGTAGTTTGATTATGAAGTTTTAAATTGAGAACTGTATTGATTTATAGTATTCTGTTTTAATAGAGATTATAGTTAAAGAGTCCTAGTGTGTTTTATATTGCTTGTGCTTTAGTGTCCTTGGCCTGTGTATTGGCTTGTGTCAGAACCCTGTTATCAGTCAGATGTCTGATTAATTTAGACTCACCTGACTTATATATCTGATTGAGTTGAATCAGTGACTAGACCTGACCAGACTTGACTCAATGGAGTTGACCGATTTGACTCAGTGAACCTTGACTGAGTTAGTTATGTTGACCATTTGACCAGGACCTTGACTTGACTATGGACGTTGACTGTTAGTTCACCTTGATTGTCAGTTTGACCATTAGTTCGACCGTTAGTAACTGTTAGTTGACTTTGGTGGACTTGGGCTTAGGGAAGTTTTTTAATTAGATGTTTTGGACCTCTTGTGGTCCGAATTAGCATTTGGTTTCTTCTACAAAGTTGTAGATATTCTTAAGTCTTGGCTAATGGAGTAAAGAAGCAACCTAATTGAATTGGTAGACGTTAGATATGTTAAAGATAGATAATAAAAAGGTGTAGAATCATTATTGGGCTTAGAACCATTAGATAAATTTGTATGATTCTTGTATGAGCCATTTTGGCTAGTTTCTTAGACTTCTTGTGTGATTAACAGTTACTTATTAACAACGATCGATTCAAAGGATGAAGCAGTGGATCGTGGATCTCGAGGTAGGCGAGGCTTGTCATCAAAAGAGGTGGGAATCGATAACGAACTCTCTTGTATTCATTATTGTTTTACAAATCAATCTTTGTGTTGTGAAATTCATGCATATCTTGTGTGCTTGGTGTGGTATGAGATGTGTGCCGACACAATATCAGTATTCTATGGATAGGGTGATACACTGCAATATTATTATGGCTAGGGAGATACACCGCAATATTATTCTTCCTTTATATATATTCAGTATTCTATGGCTAGGGCGATACACCGCAATATTAATAATCAGTGTGGAATTGGCATCAATATTACTCTTCCCTTATGTGCGGCAACACACATCTCATACATGGATGTTTACTGTTATTTATGAATGTCTATGAAGAAGTTTCTACGATATGTTTTACTGTCTTTCCGTGTATCATCGTCTTTCGATTAAACCTGCATTGTCTTCGAATCATATTAATGATTACTTGAAAGATAGTTGTTATTTCTACTGGGCACCCCTTTTAGGGATGATGTTCTCACCCATTCCCACTTTCAGTTTCAGAGACAGATCAAGATGTGCATGTGACGATGAAAGCTTCGAAGAATTATTTATGTTAGTTAAATCAACTCACTATTGAATATGTATCATTTGAGAGGAGTTCTTGTATATGTATTTCAGAGTGGGGCTAGTTTTTGGGTTAAGTTTTGTAGTAGATTTCTTAATTGAATGCTTAAGTGAATGATTCAGATTCTTAGCGCCTCTTTACTTAGTTAATTTCTAGTAATAGTTAGCTGCTAGCTTTGGGGGCGCTACAACGTTGGTATCAGAGCTCATTATTAGATCTTATATGGGAAAAGATATAAATAGCCAGTGCCAGTTAGTGAACTAGATTAGTTAGAACTGGGTTGGGTTGTGAGATAAATCTTAATCACTAAAAGCTATTAATAATTAAAAGATTTATTTGTTTGATTGTTTGTTTATGTATTGAAGTAAAAATTGTAGGGTACACCAATACTTTAGGATTTGATAAAAATTAATCTAAAAAGTATGAACAATTACATAATCCAATAGAAAAATAGTGAGATCTATCTTACAAAAACAAATGTGTTTTGCCTAATCTGATGGACGTGAAATAGCTTTGTGAATCAATCGACGGCTGTCATCGATCTGAAATTGTTGAATGGTGCAAGAGATAAATCATGGCTGAGAATCCTTCCCACTTTTATGCCCTGATCTAACGGTGCAGATTCAATTTGGGAAATAAAACTCCGTCATTTATTCCCTCAATGAATGCTGGGAAGAAAAACGCACTCAAAAACATGAAGTTTCTATACCGTTTCATTTCGTCGTCATTCAATGGAATTGAACTCGACCTTGATATCACACACCAACTGTTTTTCTTTTATTAGTGCACTTCAAATTGGGTATCCAGGATGTGCTGAGAATGTTTTGAAAATAAACTCAAGTCTAATACATCAACTGCTTATGATAAACTTTATTCTCTTCATAATGTTGCTGCTAATGGTCAGATCCAGGTAAAACACTATTTGTTTGTGAAAATGTCTGTATGAATTTTGGCGGGTTTGAACGGTTATAGGTACTATCCTTGATGTTGAGTAAAATCTCTTAATCCAGATATGCAAGTAAGGATTTGTGATTTGATGATATTGGAAGAAGTTTTGTTTTGGGGTATGTTTTGATTTTGTTTTCTTTTGATTGGTATGGACTCCATTTTGATGGCCGGAATGCATGGAAAGTTTTGATGGTTAGTACAGTTCATTATATTTTTGTTGAATTTTTGGTCACAAGAATTGCTCATCTAAAGTGTTTACAAAATTGAAATAGATGAGTCACGTTTGGGTTAAATGATACATTTGCTTTACCACCAAATGTTTTCATGATTTCACCTCCATAAACCCTGAACAAAAAGGAATTGGGAACAAATCGATAGATAACACAATTCCAGAAACTACTATCATTTGGTATTCATATGATTTTGTTCTTTTTTCCTTTCTAATCTTTCCCTTTTTGTCAAAGTTGGATTTAAATTAAGTTTTTGGGTCTCAAGTGGGTGAGTACGGCCTTCTCAATACCACCAAGTTATGACTCATAAGTTATGAGCTTCTGATCTTTTATTTGTGGTTCAGATTTACAGGTATCAGCTAGAATTGGAGAGAATTGTATTTAGGTACGTCTCCGTTGTTTTAGATTAAACAAAATCGATCAATTTATGTATTTAACTAAATAAGATTTTGATATGAGGAATTTATTTTTGGATTGTCATTCTCTTCACATATCTACTTTGTCTCTGTCTCTATAACCTTTTTATTTATTTTGAATTTAACATGCAGCTTCAATTAGGTTACAAATAGAATGAGGCAACTACCAGAAGTGGTGTTGGATTCTTGATTTTGGAGAAATGATATTTTTGTACGTGGCTTAGAACTGACTTCTCCTTTTCCTACTGTAAGTTTATTTTTCTTTCCATTTTGTTTAAATGATTCACTAATGATATTCATCTAAAGCTTGCATATATATGTATTTGGCGGTTTATAGTTTAGCTATTTGTGCTCATAGTTTTCTGCGTTTCCTTCCATTAGCTTGGTTTTTTATAGGAACAACCTTTTTATTGATGCGTGAAGTCATGATGATGTTACTGTTTTAAACTAATATATGGTAAATGTTTTTCAGCTCTAATTGTACACAAGTTCTTCTACCATTCGACACAAAGAAGCATTAATTTCCTAAAGAAGTGCAAGAGTATGGTTACCTTTGGTGCGATAGGTGTACAACTAAATCTAATTCCCACTCAATATATAATCTCTTCAACGAGTCGACACTAAAATCGTCAAGCCATTCAGGTGGTAAGTTATCTTTCGGTTCATTCCTTTGTAATTGTTTTATTAAGCTTGATACTGCCATCACTTTTTTCTGCCTATTCTTCATTTTGCATCACTTGATTTTCCCAAGCCTTCTTTGCTTCGGTTACTTTTCGGTCGATCTCTAAACTTGACCTCCCAACTTAGTTTTGGTCTGTGTTACAGTTAAGCTTTTTAGACTGGAAATGTGTGTGTTATGTGCCTCTACTGTTATTTAGTTTCATATCTTTGTTTAGGACTGATTTAGTTTTTAACTTTTTATACAATCTGAATTTGTGTATTTGGTGTTTTCAGTTTTACATCACTGTGTATTGTCTAGATTCTCTTTCCCCAACATGTCTGTACATTAAATGGAGGACTTCCATTTTAGCCTTAATTTGTGTTTGAAGTTTATACATTTTGATAGTCACCGTGTCTGCCATGTGTTTTGATGCAAACTTTTACACGCTTCCATATGTTTGGTTAAATTTCACCCACCAAAAGTCTGTTTAGGCCATTACTATGAATGTGAATGTAAGATAGGAATGTAGGATATGATATTCTGTTTAGATTGTCAAAAAGGAGAGAATTTAAATAGCACATCCGAAGGTCATAAGACTTCTAATAGCCTTAGATAGGCAGAAAAAGGTTATAATTGAATTTGATAATTTTTTCGGGTTCCTTTGACCTCCCTTAGAGAATTCAATCAACTGGGTAGACGTTGTTGGATACTGAAATTTTTGAAGTAGACAGCCTTGGCTAACTATCACTCTATGTTTATCTGATATTAGACATCCTTAGTTAATACTCATTCATTTCATCTGTATAAATGAAAGACAATTAGTTTAACATAAGTTCGGGCATATCAAATGTTTGAACTGGATTTGTGCATTTTTCAGAAAGAATAAAATGGTATTTTCGAAGGATTTTGTTTTTTTTTCTAAGTCCAATCTGTGTAAACAGAGGATTATGTATATTCCAAGGAATTCAATGAAAGAAAACATCCTTAATTAGGAACCAGAAATATTTTCAAAGGAAGGCCTTCTTTTACTGGATTGTGAAGACCATTTGCAAGCAATCAAGATATCAGTAATTTCTCCTTTTCCACTGCCTACTTTTATTACTTCCAAAATTGCTTTGAGAGTGTCAAATAGTTCGGTATTACATGCACAAGCAAAATTGACTATTGCCTGTATTTTGCAAGTTTGGAGCACACTCTCGAAGATACATGCAGGCTGTTGACATCGAACCCGAAATGGAAAAACGAGAACCTTGACAAATTGGACCTTGATCTTCAGAAGGTAGCTATGTTTACAATTTACAAAGATTTTACTCTATATCCGCATTGGATTTTTTTGGACTTGAACATCAGTGCAAATTCAATAATTTATAAATGGCATGAAATTGGTATTCACTTTCATCCTTCATTTTTAGTGTATAAATGGCAAACACACCAAAACAAAACGGAGATGATAAAAAAGGGTGGAAGGCAATGACGTAGCAACAAATTGATTTACAAGACAAGGCTAAACGGAGGCAATCAAAAAGGGAAAAACAGGAAAAGCAAGGCAGGTGGTCAGAGTACAATCCCAACGTTGATGCAGGAAGTATTGAAGAAAATGATAAAATATCGAATTCTTACTTTGCAGGTGACAGTAACTAGGAAGATGAAAAGATGAGGTCCAAGAGAGAGAAACATGCACACATCCGGCGTATCTGGATCCTTATTGGCCTGAACTTGACCGGGAGGTTGAATAAGACTTTGATGTGAGACCAAAATGGATGAATATCATGAATCTGTATGGGATGAGCATACCAGTGGAAATGATGAATTGCTAGGTTAACAAACAGATGATGCAGACACAAATGAGGCCAATACTGAAGAGGACGATGAGACAAATGAGGAAGAGGAAAAAGTAGTGAGGACTAGAAAAGAGGTGTACCAACCAGGGCTTTTGAAAGGAATACATTTAACAGTTTAAAATACCGATACTTGGGTATAGATTGCAGGCACCAATATGTCTCTTTGCATAAAACTTACTACAATGTGGGCTAATACGCACACATATTAAAACCATTACTTATCTCTCTTGGCTCAACGTCATAAGAACTGAAAATATAGAGGTAAATAATTATTTAAATCTTGAAGTATCATTCATTTGTTTGGTTATGTATATTTATGATTCCAACTCGATGAATACATTAAACGGAAAATGGCTCATTTGTCCAAATATTTTTAAAACATGGTTTTAATGGTCGAGTAAAAAAAAAATTATGGGTGAAATGGATACAAAAAAAATAGCAAGGATGAAACTGGATTCATCTTGGCTTAAATTTAAAAAATAGCAAGGATGAAACTGGATTTATCTTGGCTTATATTTTTGTCCATTTAAACAGTATCAAAATCTAGATGTCTTTTTCACCCATGAATTATTGATTTTGGTCTTTTTAACAAATTTTATGTACACATTAAACTTGGGATCCATTGTTAAGCTTACCAACTAAAATAACACAAACTGAAACCCGGGCCGTCACGGCACGGGTCATACCCTAGTTAATACAATTGATAAATATTGAAAGTTACATAAAATTTATTGAATACCTTGATTTATACATAGAAATCAACAATCACATAAATGTTAATAATATTCTTGGAACTTAATAAAAATTGAAAGAGTAGTGAATAATAGTTCAACCATCAATGTTAATAACAAAAATATTATAATAGTAATCATAAAGCATAATAAATGTGATAATTTTGATAAATAATGTTAGCATTTCTTAATTAGTATTATATTGAACTTGAACTTAACTAAAATCTCACTAAAGATATATAACGATAGAAATACTAATTATGATTAAATAAATATGGAAAATTATTTACGTTTATCTACAACTAAGTTTTGTAAATTAAACTAAATTACAAATTATCTTTAATCTAATAAATGATCCAGTGAATCTATAAAATGAAACAAATGTACATGATATAGTGACAATAGTATTCAGATGATTAGTGTAATATTATAATTAAAAACAAATCAATTCGTATATTAATATAATACTTTGCATTAATAACAAAATTTAAATACTACTAGAATATATTATAATTTTGTGTAGACTCAAATTTAAATTATATTAATCACCAACGCCAGTATTTAACAAGATATAATATACGAATTCAATCTGAATAATTAAAAATCTATTATATCAATCTTTATGTGGATGCAAAATTATATTTAAAAAGATAAAATCTTAGTGTATCAACCAAACTATCAACTTAAGAATAACGGAAATAATAATATGGTTGATAATAGTATTCGAATAATTAGGCTAGTAGGAAATTTTTAGTAGATTAAGTTTGGAAAATTAATATATGATAGTACATTAGACTTAAAATATCAGATATTATAAATTAACAAGAAATCGAATTTGAATTACTTATTTTGATAAAAATAAATAAACGATAATAATAATACAATAACAATAATTAAAAATGAAATAAAATAAATTTATATGATTAAATTGTTTAAAATGTTATAAAATTTACGAAGTAAATTTTTAAGTTAAATCAATTACAATTAAATTTAGAGATGAATTAGTCATAATAAGTTAGAACTTAATTAATCTTGATAGATTAATCTAGCACTGGAGAATAGTGAAGGTTGTGTTCTCTTTGTTCGTAGGAAGGCATTGTTGGGAATAGCCAACCTTGACAAGGCAACTGCATTCAGAGATGACCGATCATAGAAGGATGAATTAGTTCTTTTTAGAGAACCGATAGTTTCAACCTTAGAAAGATTTGTAAGATTCTTCCTTGAAGTTAGAGACAGATATGTTATAAAATAGAAATTGCGGAGGAAACTTAGACTTCTATGTTTGATAGAAATTAAATCAGCGTAGTTGAACTTAGAGCCACAAATTTTAGTTGTAGAAAGCCATGTAGGTTTGTGGTTTGTTTTTATGTTGTTTGCGCTTAGACAAGAGATGGGATGATTCTATAAGGTGGGGAGTTTATGAAGACCAGAAAGATGGTTTGATTTTCGAGGACGAAAGTGTCTAAGGTGGGGAGAATGTAAGGAACCTCAAGCTCGTCAACGTTATTAGACCGGTCAAGCGTCGATTTATCCGAAAATGACTCGATTAGTTTAACACGAACGTTAATTAAAAGAAATTAATCTAACAACGATTTAGATACGAAACTAGTATCGCTAGATTCATCTCGAAAATTTACGCGGAATAGACTACTTGCACACGTCATTCGGACACTGGGAGAAGAAGATATATGTTATTTTAAGTCTATGGGTAAAATGGTCATTTCGCATTAGAGTGTTATAAAGGCAATCAGCATTTCTTCTCAGGGCAACCTCTGTGGATAACTCAAAAGAAAATTAATAAGGTCGAGAATTTCTATTTCTCTTTTATTCTATTTTCTCTCTTCTTCTTCTTTCCTCTTTCTTCTTCTGCTTCTCCTCGTTCTTCATCTACTGATGATTGTGAGAATTAAACGAGGGTTTTGAGTTCGAATCAAGAGTCGAAAGATTATGGAAGGATCACTGGTGGTGTTGTTGACGTTATTTGAGCTCGAGAGAAGAAGGAATGATGTTTTCGAATCAATTAGGGTTCTGTTTTTGAGTTGGAAGAGAGATAAAGAGGAGTTTTGAGTTCTATTTGATGAAGATCGGATGGGTTAGTGTTTAATTAACGTTCTTAAATTGTTTTGATGTTAGATTTAAGAGTTAGGGTTCATGAGAAGAACTCATAGAAGTTGTAGAAGATGAAATTGATTATTAGGGAAGCAGATTTGATATGGGTATTGATCAATTGAATGAACTAGAGTCAAGAATGAGGAGTAATTCGAGATCAAAGAATTATTAGGGTTTTATAAGAAGTTCAAAGATGAACTAGAAGATGGGTTCGCTTAGTTTGAAGATTGAATTGATGTTGTGTGGTTGTTTTCGATGAAGAATCAGTGAATTAAGGAATTGGATGGATTTTGAATTGAGAAGAGGTGTTAAATCAGATCAAGCCAAAGAAGAGGTTAATTCAATTGCTTCAATAACTCGGTCTTGAGGTAATTGCTTTGTCTCAGTAAACTAGCTTAGTTGTTCATTTCAGTTTTGAGTTTATGAGGTTATTAATGATATTTGATTTGAAATAAGTTTACTGAGGATAGTGAAATTGAAGGGTGTTTACTAAAGTTGGGATGAATGAGGTTACCTGAGTTTGAAGGGTAAGTATTATGAATTGATATCAGTGAATGGGATGTTGCAGAGTGTGTGTGTATGTTATTTGAGTTAAGAATTAGCTGATATATTGTGGTTGAATAAGGAAATGGGAGTGAACTGGTTTTAGCAGAAGTGAGTTATTGGTGGTTCTGGTTTAGAAGAAGATGGTGAGTCGGGATATTTTCTGAGTATAGCCATCTCTCTTCTCTGTAAATCGGGAGATTTTCTGAGTCGACTCATTTTTTAAATTTTGTTTTCCCCCTCTCTGATTTTTTCAGTGATTGCATGTTTTAACCTTGGATTTCATGTTTAACCCTTAAATCTATGCAAAGATTCTTCCATCTGACTTAGATATTCATAATCTAAATTGTTCGATTTGTTTTCTGTATTCTCATAAGATTTTTCAAAATTCAAATGTCTAACTAATTTTTCATCTCCTTTGTGTGTTTACAGATTGCTTAGTCCTTAAATGGCGTTTGCCGGGTATCCAGTGTTGATTATAGCGTTTGCTGCTGTTGTCATGTTGCTTGTTAAAGCCAATCATTCATCTTCAACCCTCATTGTTCTTGGTTTCTCCGGAAGGAAAAATTGGCTCTTCACCGATCCAGTTAAGGTTAAACTCAACCATGGTGGTCGTACGTGTGAGAGAAATCGGAACCGCTATAATTTTGAAATGTTAATAGAGCTTTTTCTTATTTGGTCAACTACAGCTCAGGTTTTTGCCTTTTCTGTTGAAACTAATCCCAAAAATCTCTCAATAGTTATCACAAATTATACCAGTATCTATCCTATTTCTAGAAACCCTAATTTTTTCTCTACCTTTATAAATCATAACATTAGAAAAGGCATATTTACTGTGAGTCTAGTGAATAAGAAAAATCATATGGCGGAAAATCAATTAAGCTCTCAGTTAATCCCTAAATCCAATAATGAGGTTTCTGAGTTAGCCTTAAGATTCAAAAAGGCTACTTTGGAATTGCAAAAAGATGAAGATTATGTCATAATCTGTCAAGAAGATACTGGAGAAAAGGATGAAAATAGTGATGGTGAATGGGATTTTTGCTTAATTGGGAAGATTATATCTGAGACTAAAATGACTTATGGTTCTGTTGAAAAAAATATCCAATTTACCTGGCCATTCATTCCTGCAGAAGATGTGAAGATCATTGAAGTTGATACTAATGTTATGATTTTCAAGCTCCTTAACAAAGATATGGTTGACAAAGTCATTGAAGAAGGTCCATGGTCTTATTCATTGATGGAAGACTTTTTATCTTGTTTGATTACTTTCATGGTCTTATTCATCAGAATCTTGATTGGAGTAACCAAATCTTTTGGATTGAACTGAAATATCTCCAACCTGAACATATGAATGTGAAAGCAGTAGAAGATATGGGGAAGCTTCTTGGTGAAGTTATTGCTATAGAACCTGCAAATGCCATTCCCACTGATGGTATTCCAGTCAAGGTCTGTGTTAAAATTGAATTAACAACCCATTTGAGAAGAGGTGTCCTAGCAATCACAGCAGCTGGTTCAACTAAATGGGTTAGATTCTTCTATCATAAGCAACCAAACAAGATTTGCAGAGAATGTTTTATCATTAACCATTCTAAAGATGTTTGTAAAGATGCTGCTAATTATCTGAAAGTAGCACATGATAAGCCTTTATCTTTTGGTGGTGTTGGAATAATTAGGAAGAACATCAGTGTACGCTCAACTACTACAAGTGCACCTAAATTGATGGCAAGGAAGAATACTAAGAAGGTACCTTTTATACCTCCTGTTGATGGTAAAACTGTGAAGGTTCAAAAGATAACTGAATTAGAGGATTCTGCTGCTAGGCTTGGGAAGAGGCAAAGATTTTTAGAAAATGGAGTTAACCATGATAACAATGAGGTTGAAGCTGAGAATCAGACAACAGCTAGAATCACACTTAAGGACAAGCAATTTGGAAACACCAATGAGGAGACTAAGGTACATTTGAATTCTTATTCTTATTCTTTTCATAAATCAAATCTGCTTAGTTTAAATTATTTCAACTTTTGCTTTACTAGTTATAAAAAATCTTTGCAAAAAATGAAACTTCTCTCCTGGAATGTTTGTGGCTTTGGCAACAAAGACACTAGAAATCATCTTCAGAACCTTATTAGATCCAACAATCCTGATATAATTTTCTTGTCAGAAACCAAAAACCAAATCAAGAGAATGCAATATCTCACAGCTAGATACAAGTTCCCTAATATCTATTTTCATAACCCAATTGGTCTATCAGGTGGTCTTTGCTTAATATGGAAAGATGGAGTTGACCTCACTATCATAGATACCAACTATAATATCATAAACTACCTTATTAAATTAGACTCTATGCACAATGCTTCTTTGGTTTCCTTTATGTATGGGGCTTTAAATAATACTAATAGAAATCTACAATGGAATTATCTAGATGGTATCAGACAATCTTATAATAATAGTTGGATCTTAATAGGTGATCTAAACTTCATTTCAAACTGTGATGAAAAAGAAGGTGGTAACATTCCCACTCAATCTGAATTGGATTATTACAAAGACTTAATTCAATTTAGAGGTCTTCACAGCTTAAATTTCATAGGAAACCCTTTCACTTGGACCAATAGTAGAGATGGAGAAGAACTTATATTAGAAATACTTGATAGAGCTTGTGCTTCCATTGACTGGATGCAAAACCACAATAATGCTGCTGTTTATCATCTAAATAATCTAGGAAGTGATCATTGTCCTATTATGATTGTCACCTCTAGAATGGATAACTCCTCTAAAAAACCTTTTAGAGTCAATAAAGCCTGGTTTAATGATTCTACTTGTTCTGTTTTGATTAATTCTAATTGGGGTTTCAATAATATTGGTTCTTATGCTTTCAGATTCTCTAATAATTTGTCTGATACTAAATTTGCTCTTAGAGACTGGAACTATAATCATTTTGGCAATATTACCACTCAAATAGCTAAGATACAAGCTCAGCTCTCTGTCTTAACTAGAAATAGAAGCAATCAAAATGTTACTCAAGTTAGAGACCTAACTGAGAAACTTAAATATTGGTATACTGCTGAAGAAGATTTTTGGAAACAAAGGAACAGAGATGACAATTTAAAATTTGATGATAGGAACACTGCTTATTTTCATCAAAAAGCAAATTTTAGGAGGAAAAGAACTCAGATAGACTCTCTTCAAAATAGAACTGGTGTTTGGCTCACTGATAGAGAGGATATTGCTGAGGAATTGTTAAGTCATTTCTTCAATATGAGTAGAACAACTAGTCCTAATAATCCTGTAACTTATTTAAACAATGTTATTCCCTGTATTTATGAAGCTGATAATAACATGCTCACTGCTAGTCCATCTTATGATGAAGTTAAGAATATTGTTTTTGCTATGAAACCATGGACCACCCCTGGCCCAGATGGTTTTCCTGCTAGCTTTTATCAGATTATGTGGGATACAGTTGGCCAAGATGTAGTAAATATGGTTACTGCTTTCTTTGAATCTCAGCATATCCTTAAACAACTTAATCATAATTTTACTACTCTTATTCCTAAGTCCAAGTGTCCTCAATATGCTGTAGATTTCAGGACTATTAGCTTATGCAATGTTTCTTATAAAATCATATCTAAACTTTTGGCTTCAAGATTGAAAAAGATTTTAAGTAAAATCATTGCACCAAATCAAACTGCTTTTATTGCTGGTAGACTCATTCAAGATAATATTGTGATTGCTCATGAAATGATTGACTCCCTAAAGAATACTAAAGATAAGGATGGAGGTATTGCTATTAAACTTGATATGTCAAAAGCATTTGACATAGTTGAATGGTCTTTTTTGAATGCCAATTTAAAAGCTCTTGGATTCTCTGACATTTGGTGTGCTATGATTGAGCAGTGTGTTACCACCGTTTCTACTTCAATCCTCCTAAATGGATCCCCAGGTAAGGTTTATTATCCTCAAAGAGGTCTGAGGCAGGGAGATCCCCTATCCCCATACCTCTTTATCCTCTGTTTGGAAGCTTTTAGTAGAGATCTTAAGTCTGCTGAGAATTCTAATTTAATTACTGGATTTCAAGTCACTAAAGATGCTCCTCCTATTACTCACTTATTCTTTGTAGATGACTGCTTAGTTTTTATCAAGGCTAGAATTCAAGAAGCAAACCAATTAGCATCTATCATTGATCAATTCAGTAAATTCTCTGTCCAAACTGTCAACTTTGACAAATCTGCTGTAGCTTTCAGTCCTAAAGTTCCAGGTAACATTAAGGCTACCATTTCAGGTATTCTTCAAATTAAAAGAATGGATTTACAGGAAAAGTATTTAGGAGTACCTCTCCTACTTCAAAGAGACAAAACCCAATCTTTCTCTCATTTGACTGATAGTTACAAAAGTAGTTTAGCATCTTGGAAAGGAAAATTTGTGGCACCTCCAGGCAGAAATGTTCTTATCCAATATGTTTTAGGGAATCTAGCTAATCATCATCTTGCAGTGTTTCCCATGCCTAAAACAATTACAGAAAAGATGGATTCTATTCAGATGAACTTTCAATGGGGCAAAGATGAAAAAGGAGGAGGCATTTATCCAAAAAGATGGTTAGATGTTGCTCTTCCCAAAGATTTGGGTGGCCTTAACATTAGGAGAACTGACATTCTTAATCTGGATCTTCTCACCAAGTTAGCATGGAGAATGCTAACTCAGCAAGATGAACTTTGGGTTCAAATTTTAAGTTGCAAGTACTTTAAGAATTCTAACCCTCTGAATGGTATTGTTTTTTCTCAAGGTTCTTGGATCTGGAAATGGATTTGTCATGGTCTTGATATAGTTAAAAGATATTATGTCTGGGAAATAGGAGATGGAAATCAAATAGATATCTGGAAACATACTTGGATTCCTAATAGAAATAAACCTCCTGATTCTACATTTTATTCTTCAAACATGAGAACAGTGAGTCAGCTTCTTGATAGAGAAAATCGGGTCTGGAAGGTTGACACTCTGAATGCACTGTTTGATGAAGATACAGTCAATAACATTAGGAAAATTAGAATTCCCATCACTGGTCAAGATCAACTAAGATGGTCACCTGCTCACAATGGTTGCTTCTCAGTTAAAACTGCCTACATAGTCATTCTGAATGATTCTCTAGTGACTTCTCCTTCTAAGAATGATATGTCTATAAACTGGTCTTCCTTTTGGAAATTAAAACTTCCTCCTAAGATCCAACATTTTATGTGGAAATGTTTACATAAATGCCTTTCTAATAAAGATAAACTAGCTAGAGTCACTAAATACAAGAGCACTTCTTGTCCTCTGTGTGATAATGGTATTGAAACTTTCCAGCATCTTTGTTTTGACTGTCCTATTGTTGTTAGTATATGGAATAAAATAAATCCTAATCTGTATAATTCCATTCTTAATTATGATTTGCATACCTGGATATGTAATGTTCTTAATGCAGGTTCTACAGGTATTCAAGTTGATCTGAAAAGATTTGAATATACATGCTTTATAACTTGGTACATCTGGAAGACTAGATGTGCTAAGAATTTTGAAAACTCCCAGTTTAATATTGCTCACATATCTGAAAGTATTGTGAATCATCTTTTTGAATGGCAAAGTTCTTTAACTGTTATGGATAGGTCTGTTACAGGTAATATAAGGCATTTATGGAAACCACCTAAGACTAATGTGGAGAAAATAAACTTTGATGCTTCCTTTATTAGCTGTTCAGTTTCATCTGGTATTGGACTAACTCTAAGGAATTTTGCAGGAATATGCAATGGAGTGCGATGTATCCCTCTTAAAACAGTAGATGCTGAACAAGATGAGGCTCTAGGAGCAATGGAGGCAGTACTCTGGGCTAAGGAAAGAGGATTGCAGAGAATTCATTTAGAAGGCGATTGTTTGAATATTGTTAGAGCAATTCAAGGCCACTCTTCTTCAGTCAAATGGACTACCAATAATATCATTAGGGATATTTTATTTCTATTATCAGAATTTGAGCATTGGGAATGTAGTTATGCTCATAGGGATGCAAATTCCTTAGCTGATTCTATAGATAAGTTTGCCAAAACTCAGAATAATGTGGTTGATTATTACTCTGAATGGCCTACTTGGATCAATAACTTGATCTTAAGTGACCAAAACAATATTGTAACCACTTAATTTTCAATAATATCTCCCTTTCCTATTAAAAAAAAGTTTAGAAGAAGAATTAGGGAATTAATAAATCATTGTGCAGGTAGGAACCAAAAATGGTGAAGGTCTTGTAATGTATATGTAACAAGAGTTGCAGAATTGGAGTTGGAGGTGTGTAGTTATTTTGGGGGCATTTCAGATTGAGTTAATACAGGGTTTGAGATATAAGAACTAGTATTGGTTCGTATTGCAAGAAGTGCAAGTGGGAAATGAATAGAAGTGGTGTTGAGACAGAGATTAAGCTTAGTTTGAATGAAGAGAAGTTAAATGGTTGATTATAGAATTGTAGATAGTGTGTGTGGATGTGAAGGCAGTGGAAATGGAGTAGAGAATGTAACTGCATCTGTAGAATTTTGTAAATGCAATTTCAGGTAAGATGAGTTGTGATTAAGAATGCTCTTGTGAAGTTTATTTGGATTCAGTATACTGTTGTAATGTTAGTGGTGATGGATATGTGGTGTATGAGCTATTACAGGTAAATTTTGGGTGTAGGAGGGATTAGTAAATGTTGAATTGATATTGTAGAAAGAGTTTTGCTGTGAAAGCTTGGAACTGCAATTTCATGTAGGCTTTAGTTATATTTGTAGTTTGATTACGAAGTTTTAAATTGAGAACTGTATTGATTTATAGAATTATGTTTTAATAGAGATTATAGTTAAAGAGTCTTAGTGTGTTGCATATTGCCTGTGCTTTAGTGTCCTTGGCATGTGTATTGGCTTGTGCCAGAACCCTATTATCAGTCATATGTCTGACTAATTTAGACTCACCTGACTTAGATATCTGATTGAGTTAAATCAGTGACTAGACCTGACCAGACTTGACTCAATGGAGTTGACCTATTTGACTCAGTGAACCTTGACTGAGTTAGTTCCGTTGACCATTTGACCAGGACCTTGACTTGACTATGGACGTTGACTGTTAGTTGACCTTGACTGTGACTTTGACCATTAGTTCGACTGTTAGTTGACTTTGGTGGACTTGGGCTTAGGGAAGTTTTTTAATTAGATGTTTTGGACCTCTTGTGGTCCGAATTAGCATTTGGTTTCTTCTACAAAGTTGTAGAATAGATATTCGTAAGACTTGGCTAATGGACTATAGAAGCAACCTAATTGAATAGGTAGACCTTAGATATGTTAAAGATAGATAATAAAAAGGTGTAAAATCATTATTGGGCTTAGAACCATTAGATAAATTTGTATGATTCTTGTATGAGCCATTTTGGCTAGTTTCTTAGACTTCTTGTGTGATTAACAGTTAGTTATTAACAACGATCGATTCAAAGGATGAAGCAGTAGATCGTGGATCTCGAGGTAGGCGAGGCTTGTCATCAAAAGAGGTGGGAATCGATAACTAACTCTCTTGTATTCATTATTGTTTTACAAATAAATCTTTGTGTTGTGAAATTCATGCATATCTTGTGTGCTTGGTGTGGTATGAGATGTGTGCTGACACAATATCAGTATTCTATAGCTAGGGCGATACACCGCAATATTATTATGGCTAGGGCGATACACCACAATATTAATAATCGGTGTGGAATTGGCATCAATATTACTCTTCCCTTATGTGCGGCAACACACATCTCATACATGGATGTTTACAGTTATTTATGAATGTCTATGAAGAAGATTCTACGATATGTTTTACTGTCTTTCCGTGTATTATCGTCTTTCGATTAAACCTGCATTGTCTTCGAATCATATTAATGATTACTTAAAATCTAGTTGTTATTTCTACTAGGCACCCCTTTTAGGGATGATGTTCACACCCATTCCGACTTTCAGTTTCAGAGACAGATCAAGATGTGCATGTGACGATGAAAGCTTCGAAGAATTATTTATGTTAGTTAGTTAGCTTCCGCTATATTTATTATGTGGTTGTATTACATTTTTAAATCAACTCACTATTGAATATGTATCATTTTTAGAGGAGTTCTTATATATGTATTTCAGAGTGGTGCTAGTTTTTGGGTTAAGTTTTGTAGCAAATTTCTTAATTGAATGCTTAAGTGAATGATTCAGATTCTTAGTGCCTCTTTACTTAGTTAATTTCTAGTATTCGTCAGCTGCTAGCTTTGGGGGCGGTACAAGAGTATGTTTATCTTTGAGTTTCATTATCCTGTAGATAGGGTTCATGCCTTAAAAACGGGTTCTACGTTTATATCTAACAGATTATTCATTGTTAAAACTTGGTCAAGAACTGTTGAACAAGAAATTGTAGAATTGAAATCAATCCCAGTGTGGATGAATTTTAGGAATGTTCCATTGTTTATGTGGAACAAGAAGGGACTGAGTATGATTGCTAGCTATTTAGGCAAACCTCTTATGATGGACACTCCAACTTTGAATAAGACTAGAATGAGCTATGCCATAATATGTGTTGAAGTAGATATCAACTGTGAATTCCATGATTCTTTCATCTTTACATTAGGAGGAAAGGATAAAGTTGAAATTAAAGTGGAGTATTCTTGGAAACCTCCAAAATGCAATGAATGTGCAGTATTTGGTCATGGATATTTAAATTGTCCTAAGCAGGTTAAGTCTTCACCAAAAATAGTACAAAAATGGGTGCAGTAGAAGAGTAATACAACTGTGGATCATGAAGGATGGGTTTCAAAATGATTGCTAAAGAAGGTATTTCTTTTTATTCTGATTTATTTGGTAGTAATTTACCTGAAGAAGGCTCCACACAACCTATATTCAATTTTAGCATTAATGCCTATATTCAACAGGATGATGTGGATGATTTGATTAAACTAGTCATAAGAGAAGAAGTAGTGGAGGCTTTGCACTCTATTGGTTCTAGTAAGGCTCTTGGGCCAGATGGCTTCACTAGCCACTTCTTGAAATCTTGTTGGTCATTGGTGGGAGATGACTTTTTTGTTGCAGTTGGAGATGATGAGTGCTACTCTATACTTATAAATGGTTCTCCTTTTGGATTTTTTGGAGCTACAAGAGGTTTGAGACAAGGATGTCCCATTTCTCCTTACTTGTTTGTGTTGGCAATGGAGATGCTGAGTGCTACTCTGCTTAAGCAAGTTCAGATTCAGAAGTTTGGTTTTCACCCAAGATGTAAGTTAACTAGCCTAACTCACTTATGCTTTGTTGATGATGTCACTACAAAAATAGGTCCTATTAGTGAGGGTTTTTTTGTAAGGGAGTCACAAATAGTGACTATTTGTGAGGGTTTTTGACCAACCGTGGGAAATAGTAGGTTTAGTCAAAGGAACAGTTTTTCTTTTGTCGGTTTCGTGTTTCCGACAGTATGAAAAATAATTCAGGGAGAATAATAACCACGGTTACCCAGCCGTCAAAAATAGTTTGAGAAATTGGCTCCACTTTTTTTGCACTCCCGCGACAAAGTCATGAAATTAGCACTATTGAGGTAACTGAGTTGCTTCAAGTTATTTCCTCCTTAAAACCTTGAACCTGGCATGAAATTTTATGCGATGATAATGCTTGAAATGGTGTGTATGTTACAGGACCGATGAGGAGATCAGGAGCAGTCCATGAATGGAAGAAGTTAGTGTGGATGGGTGACTGATACATGTGCTCGTTTTTTTGAATATAAGGGAATATGATGATTTTTTTTTTCATGCCAGATGGGTGGGTGATTTTTTAAATGAAAAGGAATGGGATGATGTCTTTTTTTGTTTTCATGCCATCAGTTGTGTTCGCAAACATTACACAAGCGTACTAAATTCTGATGTTTTTAAAACAACAAAATGTACTTGCATATATATGCAAGTTTCAAAGCCTTGTCAAACTTTATTGTATATATAAGTTCAATGGAGAACTTTCAAAAACTTTTTTATATATGAATGCAAGTTTCTATCTAAGATTTATGTTCTAAGAATTATGTCTCTAATATCCACTCCTGTTAACGTTATCGGACGACGTCCGGAAAATAAAAATCCAACTCCGATGACTGGTTAACGTTACCGGACGAAGGTCGGAAATATTACTGAGGGTTTGTAAACCGTCACAAATGTGAAACCGGACTTGGGAGCCGTTGCCGGAAATTATTTACCCTGAAGTGGTCCTATAATTGGTGAGGGCCAAATAACCGTCACAAATAGAGAATTTATTAGTGAGGGATGACCAACTGTCACAAAAAAAATAAAAACCGTCACAAATAACATTTGTGACGCTACTAGTCATGACGGTCGGTCAGCCGTCACGAATGTTTATTTGTGACGGTTTTTGTACTTTTTGTGACGGTTTTTTTCTATTTGTGACGTTTTATGGACCCTCACTAATGAGACCTGTTTTTGTAGTGTGTTGATTTTCTTTAAAGGTACTGCTGCTGCTGCTGCCAATAGTCTAAAAGTTGCTCTTGATGAATTTAGTACCTATTCAGGGTTAGAAATAATTAATTATAAAACTTATTTATTCTGCTCTGTTGTGGATAATACTACACAGCACCAAATTATTCAGATTCTAGACTGTACAATAGGAGAATTTCCTGTTAAATATTTGTGTGTCCCACTTTTATCAACTAAACTTTCTTATAAAAATTGTCTTCCCCTGCTTGAAAGAGTTGATGAGAGGATTCATTCTTGGAAGTTTTTATTTTTGGCTTACCCTGGTAGAGTTTTACTCATAAAAGCAGTTCTTTGTGGAATGTTGTTCTTCTGGTTTTCTTGTTTTGTTCTGCCTAAAAGAGTTATAAAGGAGTTGAATACCAAATTCAAGAGATTCTTATTGGCTGGCCCTGCTTTAAAGAAAAGCTACAATCCTATTAAATGGAGCTTTGCTTGTCGTTCTTATGAAGAAGGAGGATTGGGTATTAAAGATCTTGAGTATACTAATGTTGCAGCAAATCTCAGGCATATCTGGGACTTAGTTTCTGGTAAAGACACCATATGGACTTCATGGGTTAAAAGAAACCTCATTAAAGACAATGAATTCTGGTCTATGAAGATCCCTCAAGATTCCTCTTGGTGTTGGAGAATAATATTAGATCATAGAGAGCTTGCTAAGAAACATATATGAGTTCTTCTAGGCAATGGAGATTACACCAGCTTTTTACATGAGAACTGGCATTCAAAAGGAGCTCTAGTTGATTAGGTGGAACCACATATTCTGGAATCTATTGGTGCTACTGATACTTCCAAAGTTGCAGGTTTCATTTCACCAGCAGGTTGGGATTTTCCAGACTTTATGGAGGAGGAAACTCAAGAAGTTGTGAAGGCTATTTCATTAACAGAGTTCAACATTGCTCAACATGACCAGATTTTTTGGAAATCTAGTACTACAAGTAACTTCTCTATGAAAGCTACTTATAATGCTTTAATTGATCACCTGCCTATTCCTGTATGGAAACACCTAGTTTGGTTTAAAAATAACATCCCAAGACACTCTTTCATAACTTGGTTAGCTCTTTTAAAAAGGATGAAAACTAGAAGTAGGTTATGTAAATGGGGAACTACTTCAGATCCTTCTTGTATTTTATGTGGTCATGCCGAGGAAAATGAAAATCACTTAATTCATGAGTGTCAGTTCTCTGCTGTTATTTGGAGGGGTCTTCTCCTTAAAATGGGTATTATTAAGAGTCTTGAGAATTCTTGGGATGAAGAAATCAAATGGTGTGCTCAAGCTTTTAAAGGCTCAAGTAGTGTTGCTATAATTAAGAGACTGGTGTTAAACAGCTTCATATATCATATTTGGAAAGAGCGTAATAATAGAATTTTTAGAGCTCAAAATGGTTCTCAAGACCAAGTTAGTTTACTTATCATACAAGATGTGAGGTTTAAAATACTAGCCAAGAAGCATAAGGAGATGGATACTTTTCCTGCTAGTGACTTCATTAGAAGATGGAATATAGACTGTACTTTTGCTCTACTTGAGATCATTTTCTTCACTTGGTTATATCCCCAGAATAATGAGGTGATGATTAATACTGATGGGTCAAAAACTGACATAGTTGGAGTATTTGGTGCCATAATTAGGGATCATGAAGTTGTAGTGATTGGGGCTGCTAGTGGAGTAGGGCCTGTAAGGTATGTTCTTGCTCATGAATTACAAGGTGTTGAACTTGGTTTAACTCTGGCCTTGCAGAAGCATAAATTGAACATTCATCTCTGTATTGACTCCATGGCTGCCTATATTCTCCTTACTCTTACTAAGCCTAAGCCTCCATGGACTGTTATCCAACTCTGGAGAAGAATTATGGTTTTGAAGAAGAATTTTGCTAGGTGGAAAGTTACTTTCTGTTATAAAGAAGCTAATCGTGATGCTGACTATTTGGTCTACATTTGAGTACTCCTTGGATAGAAATTCGTCATGAAGAGTTCACTGCGGATTTCAGAGAGATATTGGCGGCAGATAAGACACAAAAAGTGTATCAAAGGGTGAAGATGAAGAGTAGCTAGTATGTGACTTTTTTTTGTTGTTTTATGTTTTGTTGCTCTGTTTCTTTCTTTTGGGCCTTGAGCCCGCGGAATGTGTCAAAACAAACAAAAAAAAAGCATATATGCGAGCAAGTATGGCAGATTCTACAAAGCATGCTCTAGCAGTATAAATTTTTCACTATGAAAAAGGAATAAAAATGCTAGCCTTGCCGGACCAAGGAGGTGCCCAACAGCCGTTGAATTTCCACTCGGGAGATTTCCCATGGGTGGGCTTTAATGGGGCTGGGGCTAAAGAAATTCATGGTATGGGGTAGAATCAGACGTAATTCTATCATACTTATCTCTTACGAAATCCTCTCATTTATTTTTGGTTATTTTTTTTTTTAATTTCCAATCTTAATTTACTTTCTTTCCCTAACTATAGATATTCACACGTCCGAACTTTGCATAGTCGGTATACAAAATATACGGTTTCCAGTTTTAGTTGAGATTTTCCCTTAAAATCTGGACTCGATCTTTATCCCCAACTCTCCCAGAACCCTAATATACTAGGCCTGTATATATGTGTATCAACTCTTAGGAGTGTTGTGTGTGTGTTTTTTTTTGATCGGTGATTGTTGTGTGTTCTTCTTGCCAACATCGGAATGATTTACACGAATGGATCTTTGGAACGATTTACACTTATGATGGTTCAATACAATCTAAGTATTGATCCTTAAATCTATACTTATGTTGTATATATAACCCATCATATGTATAAGTTCGTTCCAAATATTAGTTCGTATTCCAACTAACAAGTAGTTCAATTTCTTCGGGAGAAGATGTTTATATCCAGCAGGCTAACTGGCATAACCAGATTTCTTTACCTTAGCCTTAAGACTATTTTCATTAAGAAAATCCGAAGTATTGGTTGATTATGTGGCTCTGCTCTGGTCACCAATGAGTGGTGGGACAAAAGTGTCCCTGTCACTACAGCGGTGACAAGAGTGGATCCTCATAAACAACCGGAACTGTCTTGCCCAAGTTTACAGAGAGGAGAAGAAAAAGAAGAATAACAAGATCATGCAGGACTTCGTATACAGCTCCATGTTAGCCACATTTTGTTTTGACTTCTGTTTGTTTGATTTCGTGTCTTTGGTCTCCCTTTGTCCATGGAGTCCTGGGTTGTAAAATTTGTCATCTCTCAATTTAAGCACAAAAAAAAAAAAGAAAAAAAAAGGCATTACCATCTTATGAAACCTTCTCTCTATATAATTTCATCTTGTGATCTATCGATTCTTCATGTAAACATTTGGTTCGACTTTTGCCAAACTTGTGGTTACTGGTGAAAGTGTTTGATTTGATATATTTTCGATTAGTAAAAACTAAGCACACGCTGACATAAAAGTGTTAGATTTCATCTAAGCTACGTGATCTTAAAAAATTTACAAAGTCAAGATGAGTAAAACACCCTGTCAGCTATATGTCCATTCACTGAGAGATCATAATTCTAACATTCTGTAATACAACATTAGCTTACATGGTACTTAGATTAGCTTACATTGTACTCAAGCTGTCAGGTTACGTGGTCTACACAGCATTCTGGTAAGACCCTGATTGGTGCAGCTTCGATACAAATTTGTTAGACCTGAGACCTGGTGGGGATCCAGACCAAGCACTGGAAGATGGAGACATATGGAACTCGCGACTTCTCTCAAAACGACCAAGTGGTTGAAACTCCTTGAGCATAATCTGAATTGCTTAATGGTTCAGAGTTGTCAATATAGAGTACCTTTTCAGGATGGCTAGCTCCGTTCTCGCTATGATACATTATGCAATTCCATTTCATTCTTTCTGCAATGCCTTGCACTTTTACAATGATGTTGACGTGATCTCTTATAATCACAATCCCTTGGAGTCGAAGAATACGGTGCATCTCAAAGAGAATGTCAACAATGCCACATCTGCAAGAGGAAAAGCAGAAACAACAAAGTATTTATCATTGAAAGTTGCTACGGAAAAAATACTTTCAGGGGGGGAGTTTCAGGATGCAGAACCAGAATATGATAAGTTCTATGTTTACGTGATTCTTTTAGGTAAGGTACAAAAGGAACAACGAGCTTACTTTTCCATGTACATAGAGAATATCCCATTTGCATGAATCATATCATATGTCCTTGGGTATGTTGAGAAGGACTCGCACCTACAGAAAAACAAACAGAAAGAGCGTGATTAATGACCATAAAAGGGGAAGCAAAAAATTGCTAGAGGTTGCGATCAACCAGAAAAACAATTGAAAATTAAGGGTGCCAATAGGTTGTCATGCCCCATTAACCAAACCTAAACAGAACCCACTATCTTCTACTGTTTCGACATAACTCTGTACCACACACCACCCTTTGGCGTTACAACCATTTTCTAATTTTTCTCTTACTCAATATTCATGTAACATGAGCTACACATTGGAAGAATTAGAACCAAATACCTGACAAGCAACTACTCAGGTTCTCATCCCACCTCATTAAAATTAAATGCAAACAAATTTATTTAACTGTTTCTTCGATGTGTATTGTTTCTACTCTGTGTACTTAAGGTCACGGTCTCTACTTCATTTATCAGAAAAAGAAAAAAAACAATGAACTTACCAGTTCATGTAAGTTCCAATGAGGCCACGCTCATAGATGACACCAAGAGTGTTAACATTTGCATCAGAAGGAACCACATTCATAACCCAAACAGGGTATTTGGAAAGCGCAGCCGCAAAACCACCTAAACCAGCATTCATGTCCATAATGTTTCTAAGTTTACCAGTCGAGAGAGAATTTATAACTTTAGCATACTGAGAAACCCTTCCTTTCCAAATCTTGTTGTCTTCATTAAAATTTCCAACTGTTATCGATTTACCGACCCCATTTCTGATCCTAGGTGGTTCAGCATTTAATCTTTCTGACCATTTCTCCAAAGCACCTCCGGATATAGTTTTGATATCTTTAACCTTTGGAAGAGGTGTGATGCATGGCTCCATTTTCTTGTACCTGTGAGAGCTTGTATTAGAATACATGAATATGAAAGGAGAAATGTAAATACAGACGAGTTCGGAAAGAAGAGAACCTCTATTGCAGATCATGGGAAATAGAGAAATAAGAAAATGAACTTGGATGCAAGTGTAACATCAGTCAAGAAAACTGCCAACACACAATGGAAACAATTCCCTGTAGATAACCGAAACTGAATTCCCTTAACTTGTCATTACTTTCTCAATATACCGTGCTATCACTTTATGTTCCAGGGAACAGTTCTTATCATAAGTTAGAGATACTTTTTCTCCCCTTCATATAACAAGGATTGAACGATATATATGCTAATAAACTAGTCAACAGCGGGAGCAGGTGTAATACATTCGTAAAGCAAGCCAAACTTCTGTAATATTATGACCTTTAGCATACATAGCTATCCTATGGGAGACCTTGTCAAAGTTTTGCCTAACAAAAGCAAAAGAGATTTTTAAAGCTTTAATATCTAAGATAATCGGGCGAATTTTCCACGGTATTTGATCATCTTAACTTCGTAAGGTTTGAACACAATAGACTTAGAGAATCTCAGATATCCCAAATATCCAAGAAGAAAAGATTTCCAATCATGAGACTAACTAAAAACAATATAGGTAACTGAAAGGACTAAATACTCTATAAGCTAACAACAATGCTTACAGAGAGGTATCAAGACCTCTTAGGATTCAGATTAATTTATAAGAATTATTCTTCAGAAATTCATGGATGACGAAAAAAGTTTTGAGGTCTAAGAACATGATTAAGGAAACATACCAACCGGCATCAGGATCATCTGCATCATCACAAAAGCGAGGAGATTTCAAAAATCTTGCATTTTGGACACAATGGACATGGTTAGTTGGCTTTCTCCATATTGCAATTGAACCCCTTTCTGCTACTTTCTTCCAGCACAGTCTCTTTGCGAGATCCTCCAAAGTGGCTTGCTCTTCTTCCAAGTCCTTTTCTCTTTTATCCCAATCTTTGTAGCTGGATTTCCCATTAATGGGTGGCCCAGACAAGACCCAATACCCACCAGGACGTAACACTCGATCAATTTCCATTAGATATAATCCACCTACTCGTTTAAATCAGAGAGTCCATGTTAAAGAAATATAAAAAATTGATGAAAGTTGTTTCATTTAAAAAAAATTCAGAAACTCAAATCGGTTAAGCATCAATGGTGTTTATTTTCAGCAAAACTAATTAATAATCACTTTGATATGGTCTTCTGTGTATCATTTGGTCTTAGAATATAAAAGGTTACACAACAAAAATGAGAATCAGGGCTTAATTACCGTAATCAGTCCATGGAACTAGGCACCGTGCACAATGAGCCATATCAAAAGACCTTGACGGGTATGGTAATCTATGAATGCTTAGTATTCCAAGCATCGCTGGCAGTCCCCTTTCTAGAGCAAACTGTACTTGAGCTTCATGTATGTCTCTTGGTGCAATTGACATTGTCAAAATATTATAATCTGATAGTTCCGCACCAAAGCTTGCAACCTGATGGGGAAAACAATGACTGACTGTTGAGAGTTAACCAGAATTGTGCATAACTATTTTAAATAAGGAGTTGTGCTGATGAAAGGAAAGCACATAAACTGTAGATAATATCATACTGAAGAACTCAACTTCTAGTTAAAAGATAATCCTCAAGAATTTAACAAAACTATTCTAACAGCAATTACTGCTGCCTGTAACCTGCTTTTAAGAATAACATGGTACCGGAGAAGATAGTGCAGCAAAATAACTGGTGGTTTCCAGAAAGTGTACAAGTGAAAATTTTAACAGACATGCCAAGTAAAACAGACGGAACAAAGGAAAAAAGAGAATGTAAGTTTCATGCTTTTCAATCTCATTGACTCAACAAGAACCGAAACCCAAATAATACATTGTAGGCAGACAAGAGAAAATAAAATGTCAGACAACAAAAAGAAGGCATTAAAGACCATACACATTAGCATATCCAATGCTTCCAAAATGAACCCAAACATGAATCAAAGGTGTCTTACCTACGCATATGTTTGGAACAAGATAGTACAGCACATACCAGACTAATACTATTTTCTATCCCCTGGCAGTCACCATCTCAAACGAAGACTAAAGACACAAGTACCCGCATGTTAATGATGTATAAATCGCCACTATTTGACCCCAATCAATACACACCCATAATTAAACATCAAATCTCAGTTGAAATCCCAAGTTCCACTAATTGCAATATACTAATTCTACCAACAATGGTCCTCACTCACACTCAAAAAAATTAAATTAAGGTAACTGTACAGAAATTTACGACTTACCCCACAACCAACATCAAGAACAGTCCTGACATACCCAGACTTCAATGGAATGAACTTCCCAATCTGATCAACATAATCTTTAACACCGAATTTAAAAGAAGTACCACCACCAGGAAAAACCAAACGATTCCCTTCTAACCTAACCCAATTCTGCGATTGTTTACTAACAACCAGTCTCTTTGAAGGCACATTCTGAAACCAAGCAAATTTCTTACTTTCCGGCCACTGAAACGGCGTCCTATACCCAACAGGAACAGGAATCAAACACTTAACCTTCTTCTCTTCATCATCTGGACAATGTCTTTCTCTATGAAACTTCTTCTTACGATCAAATAAACCCTCTCTTAATGGGTTATGACATGGAATATAATCTGTGAAATTCTCAGAACAAAACTCAAAGAAACTCGAATCAATAGTATCAAATGTTGTATTGATTCTGTGGTGAGGTTCAAAATCTAAATTCGGTGAAGATGTTTTTGTATGAATTAAGAGATTAAGTTGTGGACAAATTGGATCATCAATATAAGAAGAATCATCAATTCGGTTAGATTTCTTATATGAACCTAATATGTAAAAGAAATAACAAAGGAATGTTAATACCAGGAGTTTTACTAGGGTTTTCCTTAATGGGTTTCCTGGTTTTCCCATGGTGTTGACTTTAATGGCGATAATGATGATGAAGATGAAAGGTTTAGATCAAGGGTTGATAATCAATGGGTTCAGTGTGTTTTGCTGCCATGATTGCTTGCTTGATTGGTGTTTTTGGCGGGTAAAATTGGAGTTGGCGAGATTCTTACATGTGTTCTGCAGAATCTGCCCTGACTGTGTGACTTATAGTTGGACTGGATTCCGAATTCCGGGGATACAGTTACCGATTTTCTCTGCTTCCTTGAAACCTGGTTAGGAACTTGGGGGTTGTGATTGTGATTGGAATCACGCACGCCCAGGGTTTTGATGAGAGACAGCGGGTGCATGTGGGGTCTATGATCCCACAAATATATTGCATTTGAGTAAGATTGTGTTTGGGATTAGGACCGGTTTGTTTGTTTTTTTATGATTCCACTGAGTTGTCTGTAATCTGACTCGTCTGGATTTGATTGGTTTCACCAGATTCAATATGTTGGTTTTTTAAGTCGGATCTGACTTATCTAACTCAAAAATATGTGAGTCAGTGGCTTGGTCCATTGAATCAGAGACATTTAATTCCCTTATTTAAATGGGTCCGAATCAGGGATTAGGTATGAGTCAGATCTAACTCAAAATGAAAAACAAACGGTCTGACATCTGACTCAAGCCGAGTCAGAGACCGAGTCAAATTCAGACACCGAGTCAGCAAAAAACAATGACACTTTAAGTTTTATACCTTGTTCAGAATCTATGATCCCACATGATGTTGAGAATGTGATTAGGTAGACCTATTGGAAAAGTTTAGAGTTTCATTGTGTTTGGTGATTCAGTGTCTGACTCAGTTCGAGTCAGATGTCAGACCGTTTGTTTTTTATTTTGAATCAGATTTGTCTCACGATTTGACTTAGACCTTACCCCTGACACGGATTCATTTGAGTCAGCGAATAAAATACCTCTGATTTATGGGACCAAGCTACTAACTCACATATTTTTGAATCAGAGGAATCAGGGATCTGACTCAAAGAAAACAAACATATTGAGTCAGATCCAGATGAGTCAGGTGATATCAGTGAGATCCAGACAAGTCGGATTCTGATGAGTCAAGAAAAAACAAATTAGGGGTAATTAGGTTTGGGATTAAGGTAAGTTTTATACCATGTGGGTGCAAATGCGGCAGAATCCGTGGAACCTACAAAATTGTGAATGTCAAAAGTTTTTTGTTTGACCCAGCAGCACTGGTTGCCCCGGCTCCATCTCTGGACAAGCCTTGCTTGAATGGGCGGGATGGTGGGAACTTGGAATACCAAAACCAGTCAGGAGACTCAGGACTCTAATTTAGAAATCCTTGGTTTTAGGATTTTTTTTTTTTTTTTTTTTTTTTTTTGGAGTAGGATTCTGTTTATCTTTCAGTATTGCCTTAGGAAAGGCTCCTTATAAATACTCACTTGTCTAACACTTTGAAAATAGTTTTACATCAAGAAGCCTCTAAAAGATATATTCAGAGATAATTCAGAACTGTCAGGGATGGGTTTTTCATCACAAGCATACATCAACCAGCAAACCCTAACCTCTCCACAAGGGCCGGTTACTATATTTTGGGACATCGAGAACTGTCAGGTCCCCAGTGATGTTTGTCCAGAAGATGTAGCTGGCAACATAAGAATGGCATTGAGAGTTCACCCCAATTTTCAAGATGCTGCTGTTGCATCGTTTTCCGCTTATGGTGATTTTAATGCCTTCACAAAGCGTCTTAGAGAAGGTTGTCAGAGAACCGGTGTAAAACTTGTAGATGTCCCAAATGGAAGGAAAGATGCTGCAGACAAGGCCATCCTAGTTGACATGTTTCTCTTTGCACTTGACAACCCTCCGCCATCTACAATCTTGTTAATCTCTGGAGATGTAGATTTCTCTCCTGCCATGCATATACTTGGCCAACGCGGATATACTGTTATCCTTGTTATCCCTGCTGGTGTGGCTGTGTCATCTGCCTTAACTAAATCTGGGAGATTTGTTTGGGATTGGCCTAGTATGGCTCGTGGAGAGGGATCTTTGCCTCCTAAAACTCTAATGTCACTCAGCGCATCCCAGATTGTACAAAATGACAGCCAAAGTGATGAAGAAGCAAGTGTGTGCAAGGGAATGACACACGAAGTTCCAGCGATGCCTGAAAATGAAGAAGAATCGACAATGTGGATCCAGCCGGGGAACATAATTGGTCTTAAATGTCAGTTAGTGAAGTTACTTGAGCTCTCGGGAGGTTTCCTACCCTTATGTCGTGTTCCTGAAGAATATAACAAAAAAATTGGCCGGCCCTTGTGCATAGCTGATTATGGCGCGAACAAACTTGTCAACCTTCTCGACAAGATGGCTGATACAATGACGGTAGAAGGGGAAGGCGAAAAGAGGTATGTCCATCTCTGCAAATCCAATGACAGACATAAAAGGGTAGAAAGTCGTGATAAATCAGCTGTTTCTCCAAAACAAGAATGGAGAGTTAAGGAACGTCAAGAGGTGACGGTAGATATTAACGTATGCAGTATCCCAGAATGCTCTTCTGAAGAGTTGTCAGATGATGATAAGGGGAGTGTGGTTGGACTAACAAGTGAATCAAATGATGACCATCTCAACAAAATGTCTGATACAGTGACGGTAGAAGCGGAGGGCGGAAAGAATCATGTCTATCTCTGTAATGCCAATGAAAAGGTAGAAAACAGTAATCAGGTAGCTTTTTTTCCAGAGAAAGACGAGAGAGATAAGGGATGCGAAGAGGAGACCATAGATACTCATGTATACATAATTAGGCTTAAAGGTCAGCTGGTGAAGTTACTTGAGCTCTCAGGAGGTTGCCTACCCCTAATTCGTGTTGCACAAGAGTATAACAAGATCTTTGGGCGTCCCTTGTGCAAGGCTGAATATGGTGTGGGCAAACTTGTTGACCTTCTCAAGAAGATGTCTGATAAAATGACGGTAGAAGGGGAGGGCGTAAAGATGTATGTCTATCTTCGTAATGGAGGTGACAGACAAGAAAAGGTAGGAGATGTTCCGGCTATGCCTGCAAATAAAGAAGAGCTAACAACATTGGTCCAGCGGCCTGGGGAAATAATCAGTCTTAAACGTCAGCTGGTGAAGTTACTCGAGCTCTCAGGAGGTTGCTTACCCCTAACTCGTGTCTCTGTAGACTATAACAGAACCTTTGGCCGTCCCTTGTGCAAGGATGAATATGGTGTGCGCAAACTTGTTGACCTTCTCAAGATGATTGCTGGAATGACGGTAAAAGGGGAAGGCAAAAACATGCGTCTCCATCTCTGTAATAATGCCAATGACAAACAGGAAAAGGTAGAAAGCAGTAATCAATCAGCTGTTTCTCCAAAAATAGAAGAGAGGGGTAAAGAATGCACCATCCCAGGATGCTCTTCCGATGAGTTCCCAGATGATGATAAGAAAGTCATGGTTGGACCAACAAGTAAATCAAATGACAGTCTGGAACAGTTTAAACAAGAAATACTGGACCTTCTTGTGAGTTACTCTTGTAAAATTCACCTGGATAGTTTGGAAGAACTGTACAAACAGCGTTACAAGAAGGATTTATATCATCAAAGCTGTAGTGTGAGTAATCTCGAGGAGCTGATTGATAAGCTATGGGACGATGTTAATTTTTATGAAGAACAAGAAAGCAAAAGAAAAATTCTTGTCCCCAACTTCGCGAGGTTGCGTTTTCAAACATTTTAAGGGTCATAATGTCTGCTAATATCAGCTTTTCTGTTTTATGTTACAAAACCGAGCCTGTGATTGTCTTCAGAGAAATTCATATTAGTTGCATCTACAAAGTTGAGCCTAAATTTTACTCAGTTCAACCAGAGTTGACTTTTTATTACCAATCAGCTAGCTAATACCCATAATATCTTATATGAAAGAAATAAATCTTGTTTTTCTTAGTTTTTTTGATATCGTGTTTCCCGTTTTCTGCTTTATACAATTTCCTCATTTAAAACTCGGTAAATTCAAAAACTAAGAGCTGAATACAAAAAAGTCTATGAGAAGTGGACAAGAAAAATCTATTAAGTGCTCACTTAAGACTCCAAGCTCAGTATGGTTTGAGACAGCTTGCGGACAAGACTGACATTTCAAACACTCCAAGCTCGTCTGTTGACCAAAACCAACATACCCAATCGTCTACTATTTCTGGCTTACCGTTCTCTTTGAATTCATCTACCTGCCGACTTTTGATTGCTTTTTGCCCTGCCAAGGTTCCGCAGTTTGAGGTCTTTGTGATGTTCTCCAGTGTTAAAATCAGATAGGATTTTACAATGCTCACTCTGGTTTGAGAACGGTTTGAGTTGAGACTTTCCTTTATGAGACTTCCTGAAACATGCTCCTCATTTAGCAGGAAAGGAGTTGAATTATTTTCATAAGCTTCAGGTTTCTTCTCGGAAGGAGGTATTGGCATTTTAACATGGTTGTGAGCTCTCAGTGATTTCCGGAAAGCATGAAAATATCCCGAGTTCTTGTGTTTCTTGCTGATGCTGCATCCTCCAAATTAGCAGATTCATTTACACCGTGATCATCAGTACCTTTATCAAACTTTGGAGTCACAAACATGGAACTGATATCAAGATTGACTCCTAGATTAGAATCATCAATCTTCCTACCGAATTGCACTGCTTTCTCCTCTACTACTTCTTTCTGAACTTCCATATCACTGTCCATTGAAATTTCCATTGGTTGTTCCCCATCAGCATAAATTTCCATAAGCCTTTTTGCAAAGTTGCTCTCCATTTCAGGTATACCATTTTTATCACCATCCTTGCCTTTCGAACGGCTCAATTCAGCCTCAAGTCCTTCTAAGCTGTTGCAAGACTTTCTCCTCCATACCATACCGTTACAGCAAATTCATTAGCCATGTTCTGGCACTCCTGCAACTTCTTATACAACTCAAGCTTCAGGTTGGGTTCTTTCCTTGAGTCTCAAACTGATCTCTTCACTTGAAACTAGTGTTTTACCTTGCATTTGTTATCAAAGCAGCCCTCACCATGCTTTTTGCCAAAACCTTATGCATCTCCTTAGAATATCATCAACATTTTCAATCTATCATGCTCAAAAGAATCCTCAGAAGCATGGTCAATTTGCTGTCTCTGAAAGGAAGACGAGAGCCCCAATTCGCAGTGGACTCCACAACTCTCTTTAAAGCTATGTTCCCTTGGTTGTCCCGGTTGAACCCACGATTCAGAATTCCTAAAGCTAGTCAATAGGGAAGTCCACCCAACTTTCTGGACAGAACCCGGACTTTCTCTTCTTTGCTGTCTGCAATTACATACATATGTAAAAATCAATAGAGCTTTGCAACACTTAACAATCCTAAACTGAGTACATCTTTATGGTTATGTTGAACAATATAATGTACATGACTCTTTTAAGGAAACAATAGAAAAGTTTAAACAATACAAGCAAAAGAAACAAGCACCTCAACTTCATAGGATGTCACCAGGAGCTTGGGGAGACATCTATTAAACTTAAAGCTAGATCATGGAACATTTTCAACCTACAGACTATCCAGTTTTTGCCACCTCTGACAAACTGAAAAGAGAAACAGAATGAGGCAGAAACTGGTCGAACTCAACAGTCCAATTCCACGTTCAACCTACAGACTGTCCAGTTTTTAACACCTCCTAGATGTTGCAGTCTCAAAAGCATCGACAACTTCAAAAACCCAGAGCACAGACCCACATTACATCTTATAAACAGAAACAAAATGTGAAGTAATAATCAAAGAAAATAAACTATACCTGCATTTTAGCTTCGAAACCTACTTGGACAGCTTGCTCGATATTTTCAGAACCCACCATATCAACAAACATTAGTCTTCCACCTAGCAATGGGACATCCAAGATTATCTGCACAAATCAAAATGGACTAGTTAACCCTCAAGACACAGAAAAACTCCAAACACATAGAATAGGAAAATGAAAAGAAGTTCAAAATTGAGAAATTATAACCATGCAATGACTTCTGGAACTTCTATCATTACAATTAGTACTCTTTACAATCCTACGCTTCTCCACTTCGGCTACCATATTCTGAAAGTAAAGGAAATGAAAATGTGTATTTCAAGCACCCGCATAGACGAGGATGCATTAACCACATATTCTGAAACCTATAAGATGATGGAAATGATTTACTGCCTTTCTCAAATTCAGAAAATAAAGGATATTGATCTAACCAAATATGAGATATAATAAGGTATTGAATGAGTTCCAGGAGGTTAAAAAATTTAGATGCAGCCTGCGAGGATTTTATTTAAAACAACAACAAAATACAAAGTAAAAATGTACTTAGTCACTTCATTTTCACCAGGGTGCTCAGTGTTTGAAATCCCAGAAACTCTATATATCCAGAACAGATGGCTCTCTATTTCTAAGGACATGTAAGACAGCTGAATTTAAGCCCTAATATTGCTGTTATGACTCCTAGCATATCTCGAAAAAATACGGTATCACTAGTCAGACAGTAAGAATTAAAAAAAAAAAAAATACGGTATCACTAGTCAGACTAGGGCAGAGTACCTGAGACATTTAGAAACTGCAAAAGAAAGCCCTAGTCACAATACGTACACTCCATGCTCGTGCAGACAAAATGGGTGAAGTAATAAGAAAGTAGAACTCCTGCTCAGAATTATGTGAAGTTAACTCCTAAAATTACCCATACCTTACTGTTCCCCTGCTGAAGCATAAAGTAAGCCGAAATGCGTGAACCTACAAGAGTAATATAGAGTTAGCTCCTAAAATTACCTGTACCTTACTGGTCCTGCTGAAGCATAAAGTAAGCTGTACTAAACAAACAAACCAGAAGAACCCACGAAAGCATGGACCCTAACAAAAAGCATCACTGTATAACTGATTCAAGCTGATAGTGCTTGGCGACAATATAGAGGAAATAGGAGGAAAGCAGATACTCATATCAATGCCTTACGAATATAATTAGAAAACTGTTAAAATTTTAGGAAATGGGGAACTAATTCCTTACAACATAGATGGAAATACGCCTTAAGCAAAATATTACAACTTTTTGAGAAGTCAAGTCATAACAATATGTACGAGCACTGTCATATAATAATCATAATGACTTCTACAAATTACATAACAGACCATTGTCTTACTAATCGTATGTAACACAGCTGTTACAAGTATGCATCTCAACCATGCACAGTGTAGGCTAACACACGGCAACATCAACTTCCCTAGATTTAAGCATGACTTTAAGTTAAAAGCAAGGAACAGCCCAGGTGAGACGTGAAAGCGAAGGGTGAGACATTCTCAGTTCCTAAGGCTACAAATAAGTATGTAAATAATCACATTCCATATATTCAATTGTGATTGCTTTCGTCCAAAATAACTAATCAATGTGAACAGAATCAAAAACCGGTGTAAGCATATTAGCTATTGCAATATTCAGTCTTAAGCATGGATTTTCAAAAAATAAATAAACAAATAAACAACACTCAAATAAAAATTAGTAGTCTGAATAGAAACTGAAATAGGACAAAACAAACTAAGAGAAAGCATAAGCAATGCGTTTTCTTCTCAAAGTCAACCACCCTGCAATTAGGTTGTTATCATAAAGGTGCTTCAGCTTGGCACTATTACATTTAATAGTTTTAGCTTCTTTAGGGATGAAGGTTTCCAGAGAAACGATGTTCTCCACTTGTGCGTGCAGCTGATAATCCATGGACGGGGAATAAATATTATCATCATCACCAATAAAACGCTCTAGATCTTCATTCATCTTAGTTTGAAAAATATGAGGATAGGAGCAGGAGCATTCCACTGCCTTGAGATATTTCTCTTGCAAATTGTAAAGTATAAGACGTTCCCCATTAAACCAATACAATAATACCTGACCGGAGAAAGTCAATATACGTGTACGAGGCGTAGGAACAGAAGTGTTAAAGCACCGATAGAAGGGAGTTTTCTTTTTTATTAAGCAACAGAGGGGAGTTGGTAATAAACCTTTCTGATCCATAATCTGAACATCAAAAGTTTCCTCCCTGGTCCATACTTGCTTGTCCTTGTCATTCAATATATACATATGAACCTTGTAACAACAACAACATACACCGGACTGATAATTACAACGATGGCCGCAATGATCATTGCTGGATCTTGTTGTTATCCTCTCAGAACGTGCAATACAGGGGTATCCTTTAAACTCCAGAAGATGATCATCTGCTAAATACTGACGCTCAGTTGTCGGTGTTGACGTACATTCAGTCGGGAGTTGAATGAAGTGAATCTTCTCGTTGTGGAGATCGAACGACAGCAGCATTTCAATGTCATTACTATTACTAACTGTACTCTTCGTCCTCCAGAAAAGATCTCCCCTGCAAAAGGTGGCTTGCCTACATAATGTTCTCGAAACTCTAGTGACCATTGGACTAGGAAAAGGAGAAGAACCCGGTGGTGGCGAGATATCAATCATACTAGTAAGTATCTTTCTCCATGACATAGTTCCCAACGTAATGACCATGCAAAGAAACTCGTCATTGGCTTGTGAAGTAAAAACAATTACAACCTTGTATACTTGTGATAATCAAAACCAAAACCATGACCCAAGAATATGTATCCCCCAGCAGGACGTAAATAATTGAGTACAAATATTTCAGCCCTGTTCTGGTTAATGACACCTATGAAACCCTGAGTATAATCAGGCGAATTGGCTACCTTCAAACAAGCTAAGCCATTGCAAAAACCTACTATTTCATACAAATGTTTTAAGAAATCCAGATTTAAGAGAATTCTAATATCCGTGGCCTTTTCTCGTCCTAAAAAATTAAAAAAGTAAGCTCTTCTCTTGCAGCCTTTTCTGGATACATTAAGTAGATGAAAGACTAGAAATGGTTTATTTTTGTTTTGAATATAGTGAATTGCAGAAAATCTTGAATCGTTAAGGATTGAATTGTACCAGTACTTACTGATGATAGAGCAAACTGCTAGAGTCCGGGCTGGTAATCTCGTCAGAACACTTTCAATCATCAATTCCTCAGGAAGATGATAATTAGTACTTGCTCCTCCACTTTCCATCATCCCGTTATGCTGCTCCTTCTCTTCCTCCTCTTCTCCTTGATCAATTTTAATAAGTTGACATGATTTCCTTCTGAAAACTGCTCTGTTTCCTCCACTAGTGATGAATGCAACTAAGGAATTCAAAAAGGGGTGAGGCATCCTGCTCTACTATTTGATCAAAAAAAAAATCTCCGATTGCTTCTATTTATTCATCAAGCTGTTTCCTCCTTCTTCTTCTTTGTTTCCCCAAAGATTGAATCTGATAATTTGTATGACGTTTGGTTGCTCAGCAATAGCATCATAGAGATCTGCTGTGTTTTCACATATTTGTTTGGTTACTGTAAGCAGAAATCAGAAGCAACAAAATTGTGCTTCACAAAAATGTTAGTAATTTTTTGGGCTTTTTAATAAAGTAACCCTACTTTTCACTTTACACTAAAAAAATGCCCCCGTTTTTTTAAAACTTTCTAAAATGCCCTTGCCTTGACCGTTTTATTCAAAAAACGGTAAACGGCGGTTAGCAGCTGTTAACGCTTAGGTGGCAGGATCAAAATGTCCAAAAAGCCCTTCCTCCTGAGTAGAGTTGGATTTTCTTGAACCCGCACTTGAAACGCCGGGTCGAGTCGAGCCAACTCCAAATCATCTCCACTGCCTGTGACACTAACACCATGCTCTACAATACAAACCATTCCACCAACATGCATTCAACCATTCTCATGCTCAGTTCATATACATTAGGCACATCATTCCACTTCTCTAGCTCCTGCAATTCCTGTCTCCCCTGTTTATGGTTGTTTCCCGACCATAATTTTAGGCCATTTCTTTGCTTCCCTGCATAACTTAGAATTCATCTATTCAAGCCCATTCATTCTTCATTCGTCATTTTCTTCAGTTGAGCTACACATGCCAAGGCATATAAACCATTACATGTAATGAGCAACACTTTTTCTCTGCTCCAATTCCACATTCCATTTATCTGTGTACCAACAGCTCTAGGCCACATCTGATATGCCTTTATCATCCATCCAAGACAGTAACAAAACCACTTGGTGCTCCTCTCAACCCATTCATCAACATACCACCAACATACCACCAACATACCATGACCCTTGTTCATCTGTAGTTGCAATCTGCAACTCTAACATACCACCACCACCAGCACCACTACATCCATTCTGTAATCACCAATACGCATAGAAGCTCCATCTACTTGCAGTTATTCCATACACAACCAACTTCATAACAACCCCTGCAACACTCACCACTGTCTCGGTCCATTGCAGTTCATACGCTCCTGCCATTTCATGTCTCCTAATGCAGCTCCAGTTCTTGAGATCCATGTACTTCGACTTCATCTACATCCCTGCAATGCATACTCCTGCCATCCAACACCAGCTGCACACCCCATAAACCAAATCTAGTTCATAGTTCAAACACCACCAGCTCATCATCACTGCGTCTTTCATGACTTTTGTCCTAGCCTTCATCTGTACAGTAGCTGCAACCTTGTTCTGCACCACAAACCTTCATTAGAACAACATTACCAACTCTCACCATCATTAATTTGAAATTGCATTAATTTGAATTGAACAATCATCAAAATCATAAAAAAATACACCTTAATTTGAATGAAGAACCTGTTTTTAGAAATTTGGGAGTCAAACTTCAATTAAATCGAAGAATCATTAGACAACATGAAAATACAAGTTAACCATTTCATGAATTATCAAAACAGATTGATATAAGATAGAACCCTTAAATTCTAAGAACCCTAATCCCCAAATTAACATTCACAATCCTTATTTTATCAATTCGGGTTCATGCAATCACATATAAGATGAAATAAAACAAACCCATCACCTCAATTTGGCAGAACTTCAAAGCAACCGTACCAATTTGATCCATTAATCATCAAACATCTATGTTAACATAAACAAAACTAAAATTTATCATGTTGATGTGCAATGATAAATTCAAACCGACAGTTACACCATCGATTTATCATCTTTATCTTTTATCTCTTCTTCTTGCCTAACAGTAGAATCAAAATCAAACAATTTTACCTTGCTTCTTCTTTTCGTCTAAAAGTAGAATCAAATCAAAATAAAACTCTAACTTCACTCACAACATTATCTACAAACCTAAATCAAATCCTAACTCTGAAAAACGAGTTGTTGTTGTATGAGATTCGAAGAAGATGATGAAATAAAAAGAGACAGTGAAGAAGAACGAATAAAATGAAGAAGAAGAAGAATGAAGGGAGGCGCGGCTAGTATTAGGGATTTTGTGTTATACATGGTAGGGTAATTAAGTAATTTCCCTCAATTTTTTAGACCTAGTAAACGAGAGTTGACCATTTTTGTGGGTTCAGACGGAAAAACTAACCTTAAGGGAATTTTAACAAGTTTGAAAAAAACGGGGGCATTAATTTTATGGATATAAAAAAACGGGGGTACTTTATCAAAATTCCCTAATTTTTTCTATCAAAAAAAAAAATGTTAGTAATTTTTTCTTTGAGGGTCATTTTAAAACCTAATTTCGAACTTTTTTTACTTCTCAAAGTAAAAATAATTTTCTTGTTTAAAGATGTATCCAAACACCCTCTAGGTGGGGCACCTGGTTAGGTGGAGTGTACATGTAAAACCTGTTTTTTCTTTTGTCAGGACTTGTTTATTTTGATTTTGGTATGTGTATTAGTATTTGTGTTATAAAGTTGAGGTTAGCTAAAAGAGCTAGGAATTTTAGAGTTGACGAATTTTGGAATTCTGATCTCCCATTATGGTTGAAAATTCTTATTAGAGATGAACTGTAAACCAAGGTTGTTAAATCGTGAATCGTTTTTCATTTTTTAAGAATCGAATCGTATGTTGAATCGTGAATCGAAGATTCATGGTAAACCTCTAAATATATATGCATATCGGAGTTATAGATCAATGAGTTTAATTATATGTTATTAGTATTATAGATATGAATAATAAAGAATATATAACATAATTTAGTGTTCAGATCAGTGGTTGGACACTTAATTAGGTGGACATGATCCTTGAGTTCGAATCTTGTGCTCTAGTGCGAGTCAAAATGTCTCAAAAATAAATAAATAATAATAATAATCACATGGAAAGAACAGTTTTTGATTTGTCTGACTTATGAATCGGTGCAAATCGCACGAGCCAAAATGTGAATCGTAAGATTCACAGTCGAATCGATTCATAGTTAAGATTTGAATCGTTTTGGAAATTTTTGAAGCGAATCGTAAGATTCAAATCGTAAATCATAAGATTTTATAAACCCTGCTGTAAACCTTTTCTAAAATTATCAATGAATTATTCTTTCTTATTAAAAAAAGAGTTGAGGTTACAGGTTTAGCCAACTTTTTTCCTCCTACAAAACTTGTGCTACTGGAACTTTTTCCCATATCTAAATGAGGAGGATTATTTTGTACTTTTATTCTCGTACCATCTCATTCTAAGATGTGCTTGTAAGGGCCTTGGCGCCTTGCCAGTTTTTCTTTTCTCATAAAACTTGTTTGTTACTAAAATTATCTCACGTTTTTAAATATTTTTCATTCTAACATTGAATTGTCTTTTTTTATTACCAATCAGGTAGCTAACACAAAAGATGTTGCGATATAGCATCAAGATCCTCGTGAATAGGGTAATGGTAATTCTTAGGCCGCAAAACATGGGATCTTGGAGGAACAATATAAGACGTTTTTACTCATTTTCTTTAATATTTCTGAATAGTTATTAATTAACAATGTAAAAGTATACTATTATGGTTATACAAATTTTCACAGGTTGATTACTCTCTCTAAAGAATTTACATGTGGATATGTACTTTATATACATATTATTTTGAGTTTGAACAAGTGGTCGATATACAACTGAACAATTAGGGTCAATTAGTTTCAATTTTTTTTTAGGATTATTACTTGCATAGTAGTCATCAAGTAACAAATAATGACATATGTGAACACTAAAGATCACCGAATCTTATGGTCACATCCAGTGTTCGCTATGCATAGATAGATATCAAGCAAATGCAATACGATAAATAGAGTGTAAGAATGTAGTGCATAATTATAAATGGTTACGTGCTTCGGTTATGCCTGCTTCACGGGGGTGTTGAGTTGGTTTCACCATGTATTGTTAAGTGTTACAAACTTAAGTCAAATGACTTTACTTTTGGTAAGAGGAAAAAACAGGAAAGTACAATGTGGCTTTGTTTGAGGATTAGTCGGGCATACTCACAAGTTTAGGTATGTCAAGCTTGTTGTCAATTTTAGTTGATCAAAACTATGTATCGATTTATAGTCTTCTTAAGTCAGCTTCAGTCTAGGATTAGAGCATGGTAGTTGAGTATTAGTATTCACCAATCGACCATGAAGATTCAAGATGACGTCAATGGGAACTTCATAAACAAAGGTATGTGAAGATTGACTATCCTAGACACACGTATTATCTACCATTCTATTTACTGAGACAAGTCGCATGACTATAGCATAATGATGAACTTTTGTAAAGAAGAATGCAAGCTAAGGAATAAGTCAATTTAGTTCTTAAAGTTCACAAAATGTTTTACCAGTTCACGAACTTGATATTTTAAATATTAAGACTTGATATTTTTATCTCAATTAACTCGCGTACACGAACCAGGGAGAACTAGTCGATTTTGAGATAGTACTGATATTTAATGCAAAGGTACACGAATTGTTTTGATAGCTTCGAACTAGCTGATTTTGAATATTTCATGTACATCTTTTGTTTCCAAGTACACAAAATGTTTTGAAGGTTCTCGAACTTGCTAAATCAGGTTCCTGAGTTACGACACGACTTTGAGTTCACAAATTGTTTGACATTTCACGAACTGATTCGGTTTTGTGATAATTACTCAACTTATGTTTGACGGTTCCAGAACCACTTAGCCATGGCTCTCTAGCAAATCACTTGGTGATTTACTGTTACACACATCTTCTTTTTAATTCAAAACAAATTTCTCACGCTTTCATGCAAAATTTATATGGAGAAGTTTAGCTTGCTTGAATAAAAATCAATTTGTAAACATGGAAACTAGTTCAGGAAGCTGCTTTGTTTAACATTGTTCATCAATATAAATAGAGGACTTCATGTACACTAGAAACTCAATCCAGGCACTTCTGTGTCTTAGTTGCGGACCAGGGTCGTCCCTAAAAACCTAGGTTTCCTCTAGTAAAATTGTATATTAGACTACGACTTTAAAAGTTTTCACTAAGGGATTCGTGAAACCAGGTTAGACTATCTTTTAACTGATAGTTCTTGATATCCAGATATATTGTTCATATTGATATTTTAAGTTTCAAAACTTTAGATAAAAAACTTAATATATAAAAATCACAAAATACTCTTCGTCTCAGACTTTGTGATTACACAAGATAAATATATAAATCAGTTCTTGCTTGATTTCTTTAGATTTTTCTTGTGAGGTTGATTAGACATCTCTATAAATTTTGAAGAGAGTAACTTCACCATAATCTTGAGTTTGCTTGATATACTCTTCTCTTGAAGATCCCTCATATCATATAGACTTTCATACCTTGATTGAAATATATATAAAGGAAATCAAATACGCTTTTTGTTAGAGGAAAAATGGTCATAAAAGTCTTCAATTAGGTTGAAGCAACTCCTAGGCCTGCAAAGGACGCCAGCTAGGAAAATCATATCTCGTAGGGTCTTGCGATATCGAAGAGACGTCAAGGAGCACAACTGAAGCTGAATTGATCATAGGGTCAATTTGGTGTCAAATACATTCCAGTTCGAAGTTTGATAGTAGGCTAGTGTTTGTAGAAGCTTAATACAGTATGGTGCTCAAGTTCTGGACTAGGTCCCATAGTTTTACTGCTTTGTAGTTTTCCTCTTTAACAAAATTTAGGGTGTCTTGTGTTATTTATTTTCCATATTATATTTTTTATCTTTATAATAGAAATATCACAAGTAGTACTTTCAAATAACATAAATAGTTTGAAATCCTAAAACACTGTACAGAAGCTACAAGATTTAAGCTTGAGAATTCATATCCTGAAATAAAGATTATAAAACTTGTTCTAGTTGGAATTCGGTTTGTAATACAGTTTGGGTATATACCAGGTTATTACTTGGATATTGATTTCTAAGATCGTCCAAGTTAAACTTGTCTTTATATCATGTATCAGATCTTTACAGTTGATATGTGCTGCTGATTTTGACAAGCTTATCCATAGAGGTTTCCAAAATAAAATTTGGTGGTGTACTTAGTACCCTTCCTTTTCACTTTCATTCTCTTGTAATGTCTACCTACCCTCTCTATACACCATGTGTCCATAATTGTTAACCCCTTGCTCATTGGTGGAGTTAGTCACTTATAGAGCTTCAGATAAAGTCCACCATGCTAGTCGTCAAGTACTACCTCGGTCTTCGTAACATGGTATGCTTTTTTCATACATAGGATCACCCTGCACTTGGTGCGGATTCACTCTTTCTTCTCTCATACACCTCCAAGTTAGCCACACAACTTTTGTCATGTGCCTCATTTGTATTTAATGCATGTAGTTGGCTTATCGTACGTCTAGATGGTTGTACCTTCTATCTTGTCTTGACAATATTGGTATGACCACATATGGTCTGTTTATTCTGAATCTGTATCGAGATGGGATGAAGCAATCTTTGGGGATGAAAAAGTTCTACGGGTATAAACCCCATGTTGATGATTCTTAGTTGTGATGCTTTCACGTGCATGGTGGTAGTTTTGTATTCATATTTTTCCCATTTTCTTTCGTATTTTGCCAATGGTATGATGAGAAGTAAACTTACCATGATTACCACTACTTGCAATAAATTCTCCTTGATTTTCGGGGCGGTTTAAACTCTTTCGAGTTTTGTGTGCGGAGGTGTTTCGGGGAAATAAACATTTTTGTAAAAATTTGCTTGAAAAAATGTGTTGCCTGAGGAAATTTACTAAAGGCACCCAGAAGATGTGTTAAGGGCATCCCTGGAAATTGCTAAAGGCACCACAAATCCGGAATAGGGATATTCCACTTTCTTCCTCAAAAATTTGGTGGTAAAATGTTGTTTGATAATTCAATGACAGCGTGAAATATTTTTAGAGATTTTCTTGCGGTTTTGGATTGATTTCATCATGTTTCGTTGAAATCAAGAGTCTAGCCAGATTTACAGTTGGGTTGGCTTTATAGGGGCTTGTTTCTTCAACTCTTCTATTTTAATTTTTTCAACTGTTAATTTTTTATCTCTATCTTTCTTTAACTCTCAGTAGTACGTTTCGATGCGTACTATCTAGGTTTACTAGGTTTTGCAGTTTAGTATCCATTACAAATTTAGCCTTTATTTCCTTTTCCATGCCATCGATAATATCTTAAGTAAACTGACAATAATTCAAAATCTTCATCTATTTTTAGTTTAATTCGAATCTAAATTATTTTTAGCTAGTGGTTAGACCTTTATACTAGTTATTCATAGTGTTTTCTATCTATTTATAGTTTTTGTATTTGGCTGTTCCATAACTTTCTGTTTGCAAATACATTTGTTTGGCCCTGGAGTAGTTGACCTTGGTAGTAGGCAAGGTTTTTTTTTCCCCATCTTGTACAGTTAGATACTTTTAGTTTAAATTTTAAATTTTATGTATTTAATCGTGTTTTCACATCTCATATATTTAGTAGATTTATCCACTTGTTAGCAGTATAATTCCGGTATCCTCATCTATTATGTACTATGTGTGTATAAGGTTAGCGTGTAACTTAATTTTTGTGTGTGTTTCTTCTTTGGATAGGAAAATGAAGGCTCATGTGAAACAACATAATGTTGAAATCAGTGTTGTCCATGTTAATCTGGCTGCTTATTTAGTAAATTAATCTCAAGGGATTGTGATCCCAATGGTTATATGCTTTTGAAGATGCAACCTCAACATTCACCAAATAAATCATCAATTATGGAAATGCACCCGTCATCCCCAATCAGTAGCAGGACCCCCATGTTTGGATATGCTGTCGTGGAACTTCTATCACTCATGAGGTGATTAAAGGACACAGAAATCCATCTTGATAGTTATATCGCGAGCTGTGATCATATTCCACAACTTGTTTGCGAATTTTTACATACTGCCAGTGTTAGAAGACTTCTCACTGGGTAACTAAGGAAAATTGAAATTTTCTAGTTTACTGAAGATTCACTTTTGTTTAGATTATATGGAAATTTTCTGATTAGTTGTTTCACTTTTGGACTTTATCGCGTTATATATTTCCTTCGTCGAGATTTCGTTCCTACGGATTTTTCTTGTCAAGTTTTAACGAGGCAACACATGTGTGTCAAATACCAAATCACTCTACGGATCTCTGTGATTTTTATCCTTTATTTTGTTTTGTTTTTCCTCTTTTCCTTGTAATACTCCCTCCGTCTCTAAAAGATAGGCAGGTTTGCACATAAACTTTCCTATCTTTTAGAGACGGAGGTAGTAACTATTAATGTAGCTTAAATTTTTTTATAAAAAAGAAAAAAAAATCAAGTTGGATACCAGAACAATACACATCAAAATTGTTTCGTATAGACAAAGAATAATAATACAAAAGAAAATGCCAAGATTACTAATAGAGGTGCCAGATTACTGGGAGGGTACCATAATCCGTATTAAAATAAAGGATTTTTTTAGTTTGTATCACAACATGAACCAACATATTATTCGTATTAAAACAGAGAATTTTTTTTAGTTTGCTCGCAACATCTACCAACATATTATTTTGCAACCGAAGAAATATGAGTTTCGATACCTTCCTAGTAACGAGGATTGGCGATTTTTGAAAAGTTGACTCAGTTCTTGCTTTTCAATCTTTGAAATGTTGAATGTTGTCAACTAATCAGGTTCTTTTGTTCCTTTTTGTAATCGATTCTTAAAATCTCCCTTTCTTATTGTTGTAATGTTATATTTTACTTTTAAATATTAACTCAATCATGTTTTAATTCATTGTTTTCTTTTTTCTTCACAAATAACTAACATGTTTGTTTCTCCATTATGTGTTTACAATTTCTCTTTGCTCTAATGGCGTTTGCCTATATATACATTGTGATTATAGCTTTTGCTGAGTTTTCTATTAAGTTTTTGCTTGCAGGAAGTATTTGTGATGTTATCCATGGTTTCAAAGATTTTATGTGGAAGAAGATTTGGCAGTGTTTCAACTAAGTGCACCGAACATTGACTTTGTCCCGCTCTCTAAACAATTTCAAAATTTTCAAAATTCAAAAAAATAACTATTTTAGGAAAATTTGTTATTTTTTGTTCATTACTTGGTCAATAGACATCTCTTATAGTTACCATACTTTCCATAATTCTCGTACATTCTGTTCCCTTGATAACATCCTAGATATATATCCTGGTTTAATTGGGGGCCTTCCACATTAAATGGGGGCCAGGCACTAGAGGACAAAAAAGGTCACCCCAACCTAATTTGAGCCACCCCTTATAAAAATATTTTCTAAATGGCTAAAATGTCCCTAAGTGATTAGAGTTAAAATTTAATTAATTAATGATAATCTTACTTAATTAGAGTTTAAGTTTTTGTCTTTTCTTTTTTTAGATTGTTTGTCAGCAATTTTTAGTCCAATTTTTTTTTTTTTTTTGCCCATATCAGTATGAAAAGTCGTCAATGTATTGAATTTTTTCATTGACGACCCTAAACAGTCGTTAATACTAAGACTATTTCAGTGACGACTCTTAACTATCGAAGATTCATTAATGGCGGAAATGTATCAAAAGTCGTCAATGTATTGAATTTTTTCATTGACGACCCTAAACAGTCATTAATGCTAAGACTGTTTCAGTGACGACTCTTAACTGTCGAAGATTCATTAATGGCGGAAATGTACGACAGTTTAAAGTCATCAAGAAAAAATCAATTCCCTAATGACCCTTTGAAAGGGTCGTTACTGTTTTATTACTTAAAGGACGACTGTAAACAGTCGTTAACATTTTTGTAGTGTCGTTATAAACAGTCATTAGGATTTAAAAAGCGTCGTTAATGTACGACAGTTTAGAGTCGTCATATGCATAATCAATTCCTTGACGACTCTAAACTGTCGTTAATATCGTACGAAGGGTCGTTTATTGGGGTCGTGTTTTGAAGAAAAAAAATTGTCAAGGGTAAAACAGTATATTCACTGTCGGATTAATACTCCCCGGAAAATTTTTGGGGTGCAAACAAAATGTCATGGCCCCCATTTAATGTGGAAGGCCCCCAATTAAACCAGGATATATATCTCTTCATTCATATCAAAGATATTTTCATAACCCTATTTCTTATACCCTAGAAACCAATCACATTAACCTTCAAACCTCGTTTCTAAGAAACAAAAAAGGGCTTACCAATATGGCAGAAGACAATCAAAAATATTGGTGATCTTTTCAATAAATTCAAGCAAGATATGATGGATCTAGGTGATACAAGTGAAGTAAAAGTTTTGCAGAAGGATTCAGACAAAGGTGAAAGTGAAGAAAAAAATTGGGAAGCTAGTGCAATTGACAAGATTATAATTGAGGGTAGGATGAATTATGATACTGTGGAAAGATTCATCAAACTTGGCCTTTCATCGTTTCAACTGAGCTTAAAATAACAGATATTGAACCAAACACCTTTAGTTTCAAGTTCAGGAATTGGGATCTATTGAACAAAGTTATAGATCACAGACCATTGAGTGTCAACAAGAAGCTACTAGTGGTTCATGATTACATACCAGATATGATTTACATTGAAAAGCTCTGGGGTTTTCAACAATTTTGGATTCAACTAAAATTCCTTCTCCTTGAACATATAAACATTGTTGCAGTCACAAAGATAGATGAATTCATGGGTGAAGTTTGTGGGATAAAACCAAAAGATGCAATCCCAGTTGGTACTGATCCCATTAAGGTATGTGTTAATGTTGACATGTCAATGCCATTAAGGAGAGGACACAAATGTATCATCAATGCTAGAATCTCTAAATTCTTGTATGAAAGACAACCAAGTAGCATATGTATTGAACGCTATGTCATTAAACATCGTAAGGTTGCTTGTAATGATGCTGCTAACCATCTGAAAAGGCTCATGAGAAGCCATACTTTTTTGGAAATCCTAATAACCTTAGGAAAAACATATCCAAGAGGAACATCAATGAAGCTCCTGCGTCTAAGAAGAGTCAAAACAAATTTGTCAAAGTTGTTGTTTTTGTTCCACCAAAAGATGAAGAGGTGATCAATATGGGATTTTATTTTAAAGAAAGGTTCTGCTGGTGAATCGGAAGATATCAGACTTGTAAAAAGAACACGAATCTCTATAGATGATGGTATAATACCCTCTGATGCGGCATCTTCTTCTCTACATAACATCTTGGATAGCAACACAAGCCTTCAGAATACTCAAATGGTCACAATAGGAGCTCAGCAAATTGGAAACACAAATATGAGGATCATGTATTCTTATATACTCAGCTTAATCACTTTATTCTTACTCTTAATTGTGCTTTCTCTATTTTTAATTTACTTAAGATTTTTATCTTCTTACTTTCTTTTTAATTTGGTTTCATAGCTCAAGGATTTATTTTTTTTCAACTCTTGTTTAACCTCAACTCTCACATTTAGCAAGTTTACTCAGGAAGTATAATTTATTCTTATAGTGAACTAGAAAACTTCAAGTCTAGAAAACTCAATTACACATTAAGATGTCACTCTTTATCTTTGTTCTATATTGTATTCATTCACAACATGAAGATTATCTCTTGGAATGTTCAGGGTATTAGAAGCATCAATACTAGAAACCATTTAAGAGATCTTGTTAGATCCCAAAATCATAACATGATCTTTTTATGTGAAACCAAACTTGAGGAAAATAAACTTAGACATTTACTTAAGTCATTTAACTTCCCAAATATTTAGTTTCTTGAACCAGTAGGTCTTTTAGGAGGTTTATTCCTTATGTGGAAAAATGGTTTTAGCTATGAAATTCTCAGTTGTGAAGACAACATGATACATGCTCTTATTCAAGATGATCACAGTCTTCCATAATGTCTTCTTTCTTGTATGTATAGTTATTGTAATTCTTGAAAAAACGGGGGTCTAACAACCTCACCCAATATTTAGATTAGAAATATGTAAGGACTAAATATAATATACTTTTAATAGAATCAACTAGACAGTCAGACTCATAATAAAAAGTATATCAAGGAGTTAATATCTTTATCTCTCAATTTGATCTATACTCAAGCAAATAGAAATCTGCGAGTCTTTATCAAATACAAGATAGATATAAACTTGGATGGTACCAAAGACCAATCTCCAAGGATCAATCAATTTACAATCAACAACCAAAGGTTGTATTTCAAAATTGATCGATACAACACACAACCTGTGATATTTCAATCTTTTAAATTTAATTTTTCTTCTCGGGATTTCTGTAATTAATTTAGGTTATTTTCCGACAAGTATATGATGATTGGGGGTAAGTTTCTACATCATTTTTCTTACATAAATCAGTAATTTACAGCATTCAAAATGGAGAGTCGAGAATCTTTTTTCTCTAACCCATTTCATCAAAATTTTGGATCTACTTTTTCAAATCTTAATAATTAGGTGAATAATCGGGAGCAGTCTAATAATAATCCAGTTTGTTTCATCCCAGATGAGATAATTGATGAAAGTTTAGATGAATGGAGATATAGTTTAATGAAGATTACATTTAGTAAAACTGAAATTTGAAGCTGTAGTTATAAATCTTAAGCAACAATGGAAAACTAAGGTAGTTGTTCAATGTATTCCACTAGGTAAGGGTTTCTTCATCATTTAACTAGATAATCCTGAGGATAAACAATATATTTGGGAGGGTTATTGGCTAGTTGAAGCTCAAACTCTGAAATTACGGCCATGGGAACCTAATTTTAACCCAGCTAATCAAAAATCAACTAAAGAATTTGTGTGGGTTCAGTTTCCTGGTCTTAGTAATGAATACTGGAGGGAGAGTATATTGATGCAAATAAGCAGATCAATTGGTAAACCAGTTAAAGTTGATGAAACAACCATTAAGAGAGAAATAGGTTATTATGCTAGGGTTCTAGTGGAAATAGACTTAGCAAAAACTATTCCTAGCAAAGTATAGGCTTAGACTAAGTATTGTTGTTTTGAGCAACCAGCGCAAATACCAAATGTACCAAAATTTTGTTCTCACTATTCTATAATTGGTCATTATATTTTTGAATGTCGAATCAAAAGGAAGGAGCAAATACCTCAGCAAAACATTCCAGAACCTGAGAAACCAGCAAAAGTTTAGAGGAAAGTAAATAATACTCAGAAGAATAAAGCTTTTGATATTTGTTTTACAGAAGAGAAATTGGAAGATATGCATAATACAGTGCCATATGATATGCAAGGTACACAAGAGGATAGTGTTGTGGATGTGATTATTCCTTCTCTGAGTAATGATCCAGAAATTTCTAAGCATCAGGAAAAAGTCATCAACTTAGGGAAGTTCCAACTTCTTCAACAAATGGATGAGAATATCATGGAGTCTCATACTGGATTCCCTGCTCTAAATGTTGATCAAGTGATACAAGTTGTTACCAGTTCTCCTTCCTTGAATTCTGTTATCAAAGTGATATCTCCCATGAATAAGGAAGTTGTTTCTAATGCTGCTTCTATTAAGAAGAAACAAATTGTGGGTAAAGTCACAACAAGCAGCTATTTTAGGTTCTAATGGTCTGAGAATCATTCCTTCTCAACCACCTCCTATTAAATGAAGATAATCTTTTGGAATCTCAGAGGCTTGAGGAGACCACAAGCCAGTGAAAAACTGAGAAGTTTGGTCCATTCTTTTTTGTCATTCTTTAATCTTTATTGTTGAACCAAAGGTAAGAGTTACATCAGATATATGCAAAAAACTGAATTTTTTAAATATGCATTGTAAACTAATTCATAATTCTTCTAGTTACAAGAAAGGAAATATTTCTATGTTTTGGAGTTCAAGTATTTCTAATCCTTCAGTTGTGTCTATTTTCTCTCAAGAAATTACTGTTGAGGTTGGAGGAGTTTTTGTTACTGGTATTCATGTTGCCTGCTTAACTGTAGATATAAGAGATCTTTGGGAGGAGTTGGAATTTATAAATTCTTTTGATAAACCATGGTTGGTTATAGGTGATTTTAACACCATTATGTCTGCTGAAGAAAAAAGGGAGGAAGGAGCCCATTAACTATTTCTATGAATGAATTCAATGATTGCCTAAATACATGTGGACTGATGCAAGCACCTAAATCTGGAGTTGAGTTCTCTTGGTGCAACAACAGAGTTGGTGTAAAAATAATTGTGTGCAACTTGGATAGAGCATTATATAATGCATAATGGTTGGATAATTATCCTGGATGGAACTATAAAGTAACAGCTAGAGGGACATCAGATCATAGTGCTTTCATGGGGGAAAATGCAATAATTCCTAAACCTGTAAATGTTCCTTTTAGAGCTTTAAAAGTGTGGCTTGGACACCCTGATTTTATGAAGCTGATTAAAGAAGCATGGGATCTTGATATTACTGGTAATCCTTCTTTTATTTTCCTAAATAAATTGAAAAGATTGAAGAAAATCATCAAGGAATGGAATTGGAATATTTTTGGTGATGTCAGAACTAAGTTACTAAATGCTGAAAAAGAAGTGGTTCAAGCAGCTTTAATCTCAGATAGACATCCAGAAGATATTGCATTAATGGATAAACTTATCACTGCTAGAGGGAAACAAGAACTTCTACTTCAACAAAGCAGAGAGATAGCTCACCAGAAGTCAAGGATACAATTGATAAAAGAAGGTGCTTCTAACTCCCAATTCTTTCATACTTATATTAAGATCAGACAAAGTCACAATGCAATAACTAAATTGGAAAACACATCTGGCAACATAGTTTCTACACAAAAAGAAATTGCTGATACTCTTGTGGAGTATTTTGAAAATAAATTTAAACATCAAGAAAAAAGATTTGCAGAGGGTATTTTTGATGACATTCCTAGTATCATAAATTAAGTAGACAACAAGATGCTTATTGTTGTCCCAACAAATGAAAAAATATATGAAGCAATTCAAGATATGGACCCTGATAGTGCCCCTGGCCCAGATGGTTTTGCAGGTTGGTTTTATAGAAGCACATGGGAGATTATTGGTAGTGAATTACAACTAGCAATCCAATATTGTTGGAGCAAAAGGTTTATACCAAAAGGAATGAATGCCAATTTTCTCATTCTTATACCAAAGGTTCAGGGTGCCCAGAAAGCTTCTCGGTTCAGACCTATTGGTCTCAGTAATTTTTGCTTCAGTAATCACCAGAATCATTACAATGAGAATAGGGAAAGTAATTGACAAAGTAGTATCTCCTCGGCATGATGCCTTCATCAAAGGAAGGAATATTCAAAATTAGATTGTGTTAGCATCTGAAATAATTAATGAAATGGAGACTACTAGGAGAGGAGATAATGTTGGTTTAAAGTTGGATATAACAGAAGCCTGTGATTCCCTCAGTTGGGACTTTTTATTTCAAGCCATGATCACTTTTGGTTTCTAAGCTTAGTTTATACATTGGTTACATATAATATTTCTATCTACTAGAATATCAGTGATGGTGAATGGAGGACCAGCTGGATTTTTCTCTATTGGCAGAGGGCTTAAACAAGGTGACCCATCATCACATATTTTATTTGTTATTGCTCATGAGATATTAAGTAGAAGATTGAATCATATGGTGCAAGTAGGAAAACTAATTCCAATGGTAAACAGAAATGGAATCCAACCTTCACATATCTTTATTGCTGATGATATATTCTTGTTTTGCAATGGTGATAAGAGAAACACAAACAAACTTCTGAATTTATTGAAGGATTATCAATAATCATTAGGCCAAGTGGTGAGTGATGCGTGTCGTATGCGTCAAAAATAATTCACTTCCTCACTTTACTAATTATGAATATAGTATTCGATAAGAAAGAGTTCGTATCCACAGAGAGGCGATTGTTGTTATGCAATTTTCAGATTCTTATGTAACCAAGTAACCCAAGTTGTGTTTTTGTTTTTATCAAAGTAATAAAACTAAATAAAGCAAAGTAAATAGTTGGAATAATCAATAAGGAGAAGATATTGGTTAAGGGATAGTATCATTCACAAACATGTATTTTTCATCTATGATTAGAATTGGTATTTAATCTCTCAATTATCGAAAGTCCTAGGATATCTTGATCGCAGGAGTATCCCGTTTATTTCCTGATTTTATCACAAACAACATTAAAAGATGCTATCGTGAAATCTTCTTAAAAAGCAACCTAAAGTGTAAAAGCACAATTAGATTTAACTCCCTAAGAGCAATAAGTTCTATGAAATAAGACTAATCGATGCAAACAAACGTGTAAAAGCACTAATTCATTTTAACAAAGGTTATGATTCATATGCGATTAAAAAGATGTATCACTACAAGTATTAACCACAAGATGCTACTAGAAATCAGAGATAACAACTTTTACGTATTGAAAACTCTAATATAGATATAGAGATGAAAACAAATCCAATTTATTCCGGACTCAACCAAACTAGCATTCAAATCATATGATAATAAAAACAATGAATTATAAACGATAAAATTGAGACAAAACTAATTCATAGAATCAAATAACATGCTTGAAGAAATCAACTTTTATCCCATAACCAATTATTGTATTTAGCTACTCATATTCATGGAGTTCATCATCATAATATTCAAAGAAAATAGATGAAACATAAAAGAAAGCAAACCCTAGAAGTAGTTCTCTGCAAAGGCTCCAAGAATAGAATAAAACGTTATATCTTAAATTGTGTAGAAAACTTCCTTTTTATAGCTTTTTCTCCTTCCAAAAATAGGTTTTGTCTTCAAAGTCCATTAGTTGGAAATTCACCCGGCCCACGAGCAAGAGAAACCCATATAGAAAATCTATCCCAAAAGTGGTCGCCGGAAAACTGGGTTTTTGACCGGAACTTGGCCGGAATCCGGCGCCGGAAAGTCGCCGCTGGTAACCTGAAAACTGCCACCGGCTAGAGAATATTCCGTTCAGATTCTGTTATCTTTGACTGTTGACTGACGGTGTTTAACGGTTGATCGGGTCAAGAAAACCGAGTCAGAAATGAGTTAGCTAGCTAACTCAACTGATTAAGTCACTTGCATAGGCCATAATAGTCACGGCCAAGATGGTTGTCTCCTGTGTGCCTGCAGCTTCAGTTACAGCCAAGATGGCCCTTTACAGCTTCCCTGACTCAGTTCAACCTGATAATCTTCATACTTTCAGCTGCAACTTCACACGATTACCATTTCCAACCCTCTAATTCCATTCATGCAGTTTCGAGCTCCTTGTACCACCTTCTTCGCAGCGAAAGCTTCTCAGCATCTTGTCCTGCAATGCTCCATTAGCAGCACCACTGCAACTTCTTGCAAACCACCAGCTTTGGTAACCTCCACCTGCAATCCAGCTGCTCCCTTCTGATGTGCCCTGCAAAGTTTGAATACCCTCCAACACAGTCCCTACAGGAAGCATACAATCCATTCAACTCCATATCCACTCCAATCACCACCAATTGTGACAACACCAGGTCCAAAACTTTGCAATTTCACCATCCCCACATACTACATCTTACGGTAGCTTCAATACCTACAACTCCATAATCCTCTACCAACAGCACCAGACCCCATCTCCTGCAGTTTTACTTTGCAGCTTCAGTTCTGTAATGCCTCAATCAGCATCACCATTCCAATATAACCAGAACCACATGCTCAAAGCCACCACCTAAGCTTCACTCTTCCATAACAATCACCAGTTGCAGCTCCACTGCACCAGCCAATACCACCACAGTTCAAGCCATGAAACTCAACATCTTCCTCTCGATCTACAGCCACAAAATCATTCCTGCAACCATCATACCCATGTCACTGCACTATCTCTTGCAGCAACTCAGTTCATGTTCCACCTCTTCTAACTCTTCTCATACCCAGTAGAACCACAACACTGATACTCCTGCAACACTAGAGTTAACACACAACACTAGTGCCATCCTGGCCAATTGCACCACCAGATTCTGTATTAGTAACACAACAACCTAATTCTCTTCCCTGCACATTCATTCAAACTCCACTGAGTTTACCCATCTTCAATACCCCAAGATCCCACAGTAGCATCCCTAATTCAGCTTTAAAAAGCATCTCTCACAAATGGAACCCATGATAATCCAATTTCTTCTCGTCTCAACATAAAATTGCAAGTTTCAGGAAACCCAGTATTAATTTCTTCATCAGCAACATCATATCCCTTTTTCCATCGATGACCTAGTAACAACACCACCTTACCTTCGATTCTCCAATACCAGAATCATCTGTTCAATTTCTCCAAAACCCTAGTTGCATTTTATGAGACCCTAATTCACAAATTTATCTTGATTCATCATCTTTCCTGCTTCTAATTCTTCCACGGATGAACCCATTCTTCCCATGTCTGTTCTTTGAGTATTACAGCATCGATTCTATCTCTTTAATCTTCACCACAGACCACCGTAAATCTCTTATTTCTCCATCTGTAATTTCACAGAACCACCTTGATATGTAATCCACAAACCCCGTTATCATCTCAATCCACTGAATCTTGACTGCAACAACTCAGATCGAGACCCATTCAATTTCATCTCTGAGTTTCATCAAAATGGTTCTCGATCTCAATAACGGCAACCATTGCTTTTTTTCTCTTTCAGAGATTAAATGATTGAGAGAATCCCTTCTCCAAATTCCAGGGTTATAGGTAGGGGATTGTTATTAGTACTTGGTCAATTATGATAAGGGATGACCAAGTTGGCAGTCCCTTAACCTCAGATAGTCTGCCTTTAATGCTCCTCCAATAGAGTTGCCCCTTAACCTTGATTGGGTTTCCGAAAGTACTCGCCTAGGAAATGACAGCTTCGCCCCTTTACTCCAATTGAACGCTTTCTCCGAGTCCCTCCTCTAACAGCAACCGTCCCTTATTTCTCATATTCACTTAAACTCTTCAATGAGAGTCATCACTAAAGTTGTCGTTCTTTTCAGACAGAAAAGTTGCATCACTAAAGCCGACATACTTTTCAGACAGAGATGAAGAAATATAAGCAAATAATGAGACACAATCCGTCTCCAACGCTTTTGCCGTGTTTCCTCTTCTTTTGATCCAAATGACTCCAAAGTACCTAAATACTCAAAAACAAAACATAAGATACATAATTTACAAGAGAACTAGCAGAGAAAGCATAAACAATAGATAAATAATACGGTGTTTTAGACACCTATCAGATTCCGCCACACTTAGACTTTGCTATTCCTCGAGCAAATCAAACAAAATAATTAAAAAAACGTACATACAACTCCGTCTCGTCGAGGCTACGGTCACTTTAAGCATAAATAACAATCCTTTAAACCCCTAGGTGTCCCTAGTGGACGAGTTTTAGTCTCGTGAAGGTTTACAAGAGGTCTGCCTACAAACCTATATTTCCAACTCCGTCTATTTGTGACAAATCAATGAACGAATCCAAAATGACTATAGGAGGAGGTACCTTGCACAATTTCAATTCATATATTAGTAAATAAAACTTTAATTAGATAGTCAAACAAGCCACAATACTCGGAAACTAACAAACCACAATCACAATGAAAAGATAAAGAAGATGGATATAGATGTAGATGTTGGCGAATGTTCACAAGTGATCGATGTTTCCCATATCTGTCTGAAGGTCACTGCCAAGATGAACCTATGCCTATTGGATTGAGCTACTTGGCTTGAATTATACATCAACTCACTGGCATATACAAGGGAACCAGAAGTGACTTTATTCAACCAAAATAATACTTTCTTTTTCTTTTTTTCAAATTTTTTTTTTAGACAACATAATTGGATCAAACCGGATCCAAGCGCATGATTCTTGTCAGCAGATACATGATAGTTTCCTTGGATCCTGCATTCCACGCTTGTTTAGGCGACGGAGACAGGGACTACGTTTCACACATACTGCTATTCCCAAGTGTCTTTTTATTCCGTTTTGGTCTAATTGGTCGGTCTCTTTTTTTTTTCTTCTTTTTCTAGTAACTCAATCACTTTATTTCATCCTAGCAGTAATAACACGTCGATGTTTAGTGACCCACCAAAGCACTTAGAGAACAATAGATAAATATGGAAAAATAAAAATAGAATGTGATATGGTGATATTCCGAGATATGGTAACAACTATCATGTTAATTGTGATTTCTGAGCTATGTTCGTCCCTTTTAGTTAATCGGTTCCTCAACTCCTGCATTCAAAATGGTTCCATCCACTAATGGTGTCATCCTAAAGGCACAAGTTTCTAGATTTCGGAGTTCAAAAAGCACACATTTTTTCTTGGTTTTTCTATTTTTCTGTTTTTTTTTGTTTTTTTTTAAATGCATAAAACAAACTATACAAACATATAAATGCTCCCCCACACTTAAACTTTACATTGTCCTCAATGTAAAATTGAATTGTCCAAAGAAAGTTCAAGGTGGGAAATTCTGCAAATGATATGCAAAAACAAGAAAAATAAAGATAAAATGCATAAAAAATAAAAAGATAAAGGTAAAGATACAAAACCGGTGGGTTGCCTCCCACTTAGCGCTTGGTTTAAAGTCGTCAGCCCGACGTTCTCCTTGTTCACTAAGACTCCTCCAAAGGGAGTGCATCCACAAAGTTCACACCTTCCACAAATTCGGAAGTAAAGTTCTCATAATATGGTTTCAGCCGGTGTCCATTCACTTTAAACTCCTTTCCTGTAGCTATGCTACGAATTTCTACTGCACCATGAGAAAAAACATTAGCAACAATAAAAGGTCCAATCCAACGTGACCTTAGTTTACCCGGAAATAATTGCAAACGAGAATTAAACAAAAACACTTTCTGCCCAACACAAAATTGTTTTCTAGAAATCATAGAATCATGAAATGCCTTAGTTTTCTCCTTGTAAATGCGCGAGATTTCAAATGCATCATTGCGTAACTCTTCTAGCTCTTGGAGTTGCAACTTCCTTTGTTTTCCAGCACCATCTAACTCCAAATTGCATTGATTAATAGCCCAAAACGCTTTATGTCCAATCTCAACGGGTAAGTGACAAGGCTTACCGTACACAAGACTAAAGGGAGACATCCCAATAGGTGTTTTGTATGCGGTTCTATAAGATCACAAAGCATCATTAAGTCGCATGCTCCAATCTTTCCTTGTTGGATTCACCGTCTTCTCTAGTATGGATTTCACCTCTCGGTTCGACACCTCGGCTTGTCCATTGGTTTGGGGATGATAAGGTGTTGAAATCTTGTGCGACACATTGTACTTCTTCAACAATCCTTGTAAGAACTTGTTTTTGAAGTGAGAACTCCCATCGCTAATTATGGCTCTTGGAATTCCAAACCTTGCAAAAATGTGAGCTTGCACAAAATCTGAAACCACTTTAGAATCATTAGTTGGGGTGGCCTTAGCTTCCACCCATTTCGATACATAATCAACAGCAAGTAAGATATAAAAATTCCCATGAGAGTTGACAAAAGGACCCATAAAATCAATACCCCGTACATCAAAAACTTCAATAAATTGAATAAAAGTTTGTGGCATTTGATTTCGGGCACCTAGATTGCCTGTTCTTTGGCACCTATCACAAGTTGTGCAAAATATATGTGCATCCTTAAATAAAGTTGGCCAATAAAAACCGCTTTCAAGTACCTTGTGAGCTGTTCTTTTACTCCCAAAATGTCCTCCGCAAGCATAGGAGTGACAAAAAGACAAGATAGAGTTAAATTCAGATTCGGGAACGCACCTTCGTATGACTTGGTCGCTGCCATGTTTCCACAAGTATGGATCATCCCATATATATTGGTTCCCTAACCTCTTAAGTTTGTCCCTCTCAGCACAAGACAAGTTCTTTGGGATTTGTTTAAACACCAAGTAATTCACAATATCCGCATACCATGGTTCCGCAAACGCAATTGAGAATAGTTGATCATCCGGGAAACTTTCACGCAACGGGATAGCTTCCTTGTCCACAGCAAGACGGCTCAAATGATCCGCAACGGTGTTCTCAATTCCTTTCTTGTCTTTGATTTCAATATCAAACTCTTGCAAGAGTAAAATCCATCGTATGAGCCTCTGTTTCGCCTCTTTCTTTGTAAGCAAGTACCTAAGTGCTGCATGATCTGAAAAGACAACAACTTTTGTACCAATTAGATAAGAGCGAAACTTTTCCAAAGCAAAAACAATAGCTAATAACTCTTTTTCAGTGGTAGTGTAGTTTAGTTGGGCTTCATTTAACGTTCTAGAAGCATAATAAATAGCATGAGGTATCTTCCCCACACGCTGCCCAAGCACTGCACCAACCGCATAGTCACTTGCATCACACATGAGCTCAAAAGGCTTGCTTCAATCCGGTGGTTTAATGATAGGGGCTGAAATCAAAATTTCTTTCAAATGATTGAATGCCGCCATACACTTCTCATCAAAGTTAAAAACCACATCTTTTTGCAATAAGGTACAAAGTGGTGATGCTATCTTGGAAAAATCCTTGATGAATCTATGATAAAAACCTGCATGACCAAGAAAAGAGCGTATCTCCCTCACCGTAGTGGGAGGGGTTAGAGCACGAATAAGGTCTATCTTAGATTTATCAACTTCCAAGCCTTTAGAAGATACTATATGGCCTAAAACTATGCCATGAGTTACCATAAAATGGCACTTCTCCCAATTAAGCACAAGATTTGTTTCAACACATCGTTCAAGGATTAGTGACAAATTGTTCAAAGGTCAAATGAATCACCAAAGACACTAAAGTCGTCCATGAACACTTCGATTATGTTTTCAACATATTCTGAAAATATACTTACCATACACCTTTGAAAAGTAGTTGGAGCATTGCACAAGCCAAAAGGCATCCTTCGATAAGCAAAAGTACCAAAAGGACAAGTGAAAGTGGTTTTCTCTTGATCCTCCGGTGCTATCACAATCTGATTATAACCTGAATAGCCATCAAGAAAGCAATAATAAGAGTGTCCAGCTAAACGTTCAAGCATTTGATCAATAAAAGGTAATGGAAAGTGATCTTTTCTAGTAGTGGCATTCAATTTCCTATAATCAATACAAACCCTCCAACCGGTTTGCACACGAGTTGGGACAAGTTCATTCTCATCATTCTCCACCACCGTCACACCTGATTTCTTAGGTACCACTTGTACCGGGCTCACCCACTTGCTATTGGATATGGGGTAGATCACACCCACTTCCAAAAGCTTGAGTATCTCCTTTTTCACAACTTCCATCATAGGGGGGTTCAAACGACGCTGCGCTTCCCTTGTAGGCTTTGCATCGTCCTCCAAACGAATCTTATGCATGCAAACGGCAGGGATTATACCCTTGATATCGGCAATTGTCCATCCTATGGCCGTCTTGTGCTTCCTTAGCACCCTTAGAAGTTTTTTCTCCTTTAATTCACTAAGCTCATTAGAAACAATCACATGTAACTCTTCATTGGCACCCAAGTACAAGTACTTTAAGTGACTAGGAAGAGGTTTCAATTCTAACTTTGGAGATTTAACAATAGAAGGTAAAAGTTTTTCATCACTGCATGGTAAAGAAATAAAAGAGATATTATGAGTTTTCGGGCATCCTTGTAGTGAGTTGAGATCACCAAGGGCTTCTTTAACCTCAATACCACACTCTACACCATTATCGATGGATGTAGTTAGAACGGTTTCCAAAGCATCATCACCATTCAATTCAAACATTTGTTTTGCCAATGTATCCATCACATCAACGGAGAAGCAAGAGTGGACATCACTAGGATATCGCATCGTCTCGAAAATGTTGAAACGTATTACTTCTCCATCAAACTCCATAGTTAGCGTTCCCTTATCCACATTAATAATGGTCTTCGCCGTTTTCATGAAGGGGCGCCCAAGTAGCAATGGAAGAGACGAATCCGGTAAACCTTCATCCATCTCTAAGACACAAAAATCTGCCAAAAATACTAGTTGATTAACCTGCACAAGAACATCCTCAACAATACCCATTGGGTAAACATTAGAGCGATCGGCTAATTGCAACACAATTTCAGCATTTTTGAGAGGACCTAAATCAAGTGACTTATACATAGATGCAGGCATAACATTAACGGATGCACCTAAGTCTAACATTGCTTTGTCAAATGTAGTGTTACCAATTTTTACGGGAATATCAAAGCTACCCGGGTCTTTGCATTTCAGTGGGAGTTTGTGTTGTAAGATCGCCGAAGCATTCTCCCCCACACTAAGCACTTCATTACCTTTGAGCCTTTGCTTATTGGTACACAATTCCTTCAACACTTTTGCATACTTTAGAACTTGCTTAATAGCATCAATGAGTGGTATGTTCACATGAATCTTCTTAAGAACGTCTAAAATCTCCTTTTCTAGTGCCTCCTTCTTAGAATTTGCAAATCTGCGAGGAAAAGGTAAAGGAGGAACATAAGTAGGAATAGGAGTTTTAGAGTTAGGAATAGGTACCTCAGAAGTTTGGGGAGAATCCTCATTCTTCTCCTCCAAAACAGGTTCCTTTGGTGTTTCCACCTTGCCCGAATCAGCAACTTCGGGTTGCACAAGTTGTGTACCACTTCTCAATGTAATCGCATTGACACCCTCTTTTGGGTTGATAGGTTGAGAAGGGAGTTTCCCACTATTTTGTGCCTTCATTTGGTTCAACTCAAGAGCCATAGAACCAACTTGGGTTTGCAACTCTTTCATCATGCTCTCCGTTCTTTGCATGAAAGATTTCATCAACTCTTCCATACTTGACCCCTGATTTTGAGATTGTTGTTGTTGAAATTGTTGACGCGGCTGGAATTGTTGTTGTTGAGGTTGATATCCACCCGAATTGTTGAAAGTAGGTTGTTGAACCGCTCCTTGCTTGTTCGCATAGCTAAAATTAGGGTGATCTCTCCATCCCGGATTGTAAGTGTTGGAATAAGGATCATACCGTCTTTGCTGATTTGGAAAAACCGCATTAGCTTGCTCATTGACGTCTTCATACCCATGAGAATTTGGTATCACCGCGGATGAAACTTGTTGTAGCATTGCTGAGATGTTACCCATTTGTTGACGAAGTTCCTCCACCTCGCTCACTTCATTGACTCTCCTAAGAAGCACATCCGAACCACGACTCAATAATTGTTGGGAGTTTGTTGCCATGTTTTCAATCAACTCTCTAGCTTGTGCCACCGTCTTGCTCACTAGGGCACCACCACCCGCAGCATCAATAAGATTCCTATCACTTGATTGGAGACCTTCATAGAAGTATTGGATAATCATAGCGTCACTAAATTGATGATGAGGACAGCTTGCCACCAATCTCTTGTATCGTTCCCAACATTCATATAAAGATTCTCCCACATTTTGCTTCATCCCGCAAATATCCTTGCGAGTTTGAGTAGCCTTAGACGCAGTAAAATATCTCTCTAGAAAGAGTTTCTTCAACCCATTCCATGTTGTGACACTTCCGGGAGGCAAGTAATATAACCAATCCTTAGCACTATCCGCCAAAGAGAATCGGAAAACCTTCAACATAGTACCATCGGGATCCATATTTGCTGGAATCATAGCCGTGACAATAGTGTGGAAGTCCATAAGATGTTTGTTTGGATCTTCATTCACCATGCCATGGAACTTTGGTAATTCTCTAAGCAATCCCGGATTTATCTCAAAAGTAGAGTCGATTTGAATACAACCTCGATGTGTATCCAACTTGTGCGAAGCCAAGTCCTTGAGTGTACCATTTGCAGCGTCACCCATTGCTTCTTCTCCTTATCCTTCAAAAGGAATATCGTGTTCTACTTCCTCTCCTTCTTGCCGAAGAGCTTCGTGTTCTACTTCCAAGTTGTGTTCTTCCGTTGTGCCTTGCCTTGGTTGGAGTATTGTGCCCTTTCGATTAGCTATCCCGCACCTTGGATAATTCCAATCTTTAGAATCCAGAGATTAGGTACCTGAAAAACAATTCTCGCAAACAAGTGAGAAACAAGACAAGAAACGAAACAAAAGTATGCAAACAGAAAAATAATAAAAAGAAACTAAAAACTAGATAACAAGCCGAATGCCTCCGCGACAACGGCGCCAAAATTTGATGCGTGTCGTATGCGTCAAAAATAATTCACTTCCTCAATTTACTAATTATGAATATAGTATTCGATAAGAAAGAGTTCGTATCCACAGAGAGGCGATTGTTGTTATGCAATTTTCAGATTCTTATGTAACCAAGTAACCCAAGGTGTGTTTTTGTTTTTATCAAAGTAATAAAACTAAATAAAGCAAAGTAAATAGTTGGAATAATCAATAAGGAGAAGATATTGGTTAAGGGATAGTATCATTCACAAACATGTATTTTTCATCTATGATTAGAATTGGTATTTAATCTCTCAATTATCAAAAGTCCTAGGATATCTTGATCGCAAGAGTATCCCGTTTATTTCCTGATTTTATCACAAACAACATTAAAAGATGCTATCGTGAAATCTTCTTAAAAAGCAACCTAAAGTGTAAAAGCACAATTAAATTTAACTCCCTAAGAGCAATAAGTTCTATGAAATAAGAATAATCGATGCAAACAAACGTGTAAAAGCACTAATTCGTTTTAACAAAGGTTATGATTCATATGCGATTAAAAAGATGTATCACTACAAGTATTAACCACAAGATGCTACTAGAAATCAGAGATAACAACTTTTACGTATTGAAAACCCTAATATATCTATAGAGATGAAAAAAAATCCAATTGATTCCGGACTCAACCAAACTAGCATTCAAATCATATGATAATAAAAACAATGAATTATAAACGATAAAATTGAGACAAAACTAATTCATAGAATCAAATAACATGCTTGAAGAAATCAACTTTTATCCCATAACCAATTATTGTATTTAGCTACTCATATTCATGGAGTTCATCATCATAATATTCAAAGAAAATAGATGAAACATAAAAGAAAGCAAACCCTAGAAGTAGTTCTCTGCAAAAGCTCCAAGAAAAGAATAAAACGTTATATCTTAAATTGTGTAGAAAACTTCCTTTTTATAGCTTTTTCTCCTTCCAAAAATAGGTTTTGTCTTCAAAGTCCATTAGTTGGAAATTCACCCGGACCACGAGCAAGAGAAACCCATATAGAAAATCTATCCCAAAAGTGGTCGCCGGGAAACTGGGTTTTTAACCGGAACTTGGCCGGAATCCGGCGCCGGAAAGTCGCCGATGGTAACCTGAAAATTGCCACCGGCTAGAGAATATTCCGTTCAGATTCTGTTATCTTTGACTGTTGACTAACGGTGTTTAACGGTTGACCGGGTCAAGAAAACCGAGTCAGAAACGAGTTATCTAGCTAACTCAGCTGACTAAGTCACTTGCACAGGCCAGAACAGTCACGGCCAAGATGGCTGTCTCCTGTGTGCCTGCATCTTCAGTTACATCCAAGATGGCCCTATACAGCTTCCCTGACTCAGTTCAACCTGATAATCTGCATACTTTCAGCTGCAACTTCACACGATTACCATTTCCAACCCTCTAATTCCATTCCTGCAATTTCAAGCTCCTCGTACCACCTTCTTCGCAGCGAAAGCTTCTCAGCATCTTGTCCTGCAATGCTCCATTAGCAGCACCACTGCAACTTCTTGCAAAACACCAGCTTTGGTAACCTCCACCTGCAATCCAGCTGCTCCCTTCTTATGTGCCCTGTAAAGTCTGAATACCCTCCAACACAGTCCATACATGAAGTACACAATCCATTCAAATCCATATCCACTCCAATCACCACCAACTGTAACAACACCAGGTCCAAAACTTTGCAATTTCACCATCCCCACATATTGTAGCTTACTGTAGCTTCAATACCTGCAACTCCATAATCCTCTACCAACAGCACCAGACCCCATCTCCTGCAGTTTTACTTTGCAGCTTCAGTTCTGTAATGCCTCAATCAGCATCACCATTCCAATATCACCAGAACCACATGCTCAAAGCCACCACCTAAGCTTCACTCTTCCATAACAATCACCAGTTGCAGCTCCACTGCACCAGCCAATACCACCACAGTTCAAGACATGAAACTCAACATCTTCCTCTCGATCTACAACCACAAAATCATTCATGTAACCATCATACCCATGTCACTGCACTATCTCTTGCAGCAACTCAGTTCATGTTCCACATCTTCCAACTCTTCTCATACCCAGTAGAACCACAACACTGATACTCCTGCAACACTAGAGTTAACACACAACACTAGTGCCATCCTGGCCAATTGCACCACCAGATTCTGCATTAGTAACACAACAGCCTAATTCTCTTCCATGCACATTCATTCAAACTCCACTGAGTTTACCCATCTTCAATACCCCAAGCTCCCACAGTAGCATCCCTAATTCATCTCTAAAGCGCATCTCTCACAAATAGAACCCATGATAATCCAATTTCTTCTCGTCTCAACAGAAAATTGCAAGTTTCAGGAAACCCAGTATTAATTTCTTCATCAGCAACATCATATCCCTTTTTCCATCGATGACCCAGTAAAAACACCACCTTACCTTCGATTCTCCAATACCAGAATCATCTGTTCAATTTCTCCAAAACCCTAGTTGCATTTTCTGAGACCCTAATTCACAAATTTATCTTGATTCATCATCTTTCCTGCTTCTAATTCTTCCACGGATGAACCCATTCTTCCCATGTCTGTTCTTTGAGTATTACAGTATCGATTCTATCTCTTTAATCTTCACCACATACCACCGTAAATCTCTTATTTCTCCATCTGTAATTTCATAGAACCACCTTGATATGTAATCCACAAACCCCGTTATCATCTCAATCCACTGAATCTTGACTGAAACAACTCAGATCGAGACCCATTCAATTTCATCTCTGAGTTTCATCAAAATGGTTCTCGATCCCAATAACGGCAGCCATTGATTTTTTTCTCTTTCAGGGACTAAATGATTGAGAGAAACCCTTCTCCAAATTCCAGGGTTATAGGTAGGGGATTGTTATTGGTACTTGGTCAATTATGATAAAGGATGACCAAGTTGGCAGTCCATTAACCTCAGATAGTCTGCCTTTAATGCTCCTCCAATAGAGTTGCCCCTTAACCTTGATTGGGTTCCCGAAAGTACTCGCCTAGGAAATGACAGATTCGCCCCTTTACTCCAATTGAACGCTTTCTCCGAGTTCCTCCACTAAAAGTAACCGTCCCTTATTTCTCATATTCACTTAAACTCTTCAATGAAAGTCATCACTAAAGTTGTCGTTCTTTTCAGACAGAAAGGTTGCATCACTAAAGCCGACATACTTTTCAGATAGAGATGAAGAAATATAAGAAAATAATGAGACACAATCCGTCTCCAACGCTTTTGCCGTGTTTCCTCTTCTTTTGATCCAAATGACTCCAAAGTACCTAAATACTCAAAAACAAAACATAAGATACATAATTTACAAGAAAACTAGCAGAGAAAGCATAAACAATAGATAAATAATACGGTGTTTTAGACACCTATCAGTGAGTATGGAGATAATAAAATGCCTTGTGGGAGGCACTACAGATAACAAGAAGCTTCAAATTGCAAATAATTTTTGTATGTCTCTCTTAAAGTTCCCTGATAAATATTTGGGTGTCAATCTAATTCCTGGAAAGATCAAATCAGCTCATGTATGGGGGACTTTTGATCAATTACAAAGCAAAATGCCTGGTTGGATGGGTAAGATGTTATCTTTCCAAGAAAAACTTATATTGGTGAAACATGTGTTATGTAGTATCCCTGTCTATAATATGTCAGTATATGAGTGGCATAGGAAAGTATTAATGGGATGTGATAGAATCATCAGAAATTTCTTTTGGTCAGGGGATCCATCTAAAAAGAAGTTGTTAACAGTTAAATGGGAAGAAGTGAATTCTCCATTGGAAGAAGGTGGTCTGGGATTTAGGAGTTTAGAAGACATAAATAAATCTCTTCTTATGAAATTGGCATGGAAGATGCAGAATGATAGTGATGAATGGGCCAAATTTTTTCAAGCTTAATTCCAAGATAAAAAGGTTATATGGATTAATTACTATAAGAAATCTTATGTCTGGATTGGAATCAAATGGGTTCTTGATGATGTATTTAGTAATTCAAGGTGGATAGTAGGTGATGGGGAAAGTATCTCAGTATGGAATGATGTATGGATAACCAGTAAGCCTTTGAAAACTTTATACCCTGATAATTCATATATTCTTCAGAATCCTGATCTCAAAGTGTAAAATTAATTGAGAAATGATGAATGGATAATACCTGTTGAAATGTCAAATATGATACAGGACAATGAATTTCCAGTGGTTGATGGATAAAAATATACGAAAATATGGATTTGGACCAAAACTGGAGAATTCACAGTAGCAACAACTGTGGAATGTATAAGAAAGAAATATCCTAAGATACAATGGACTAGAAACATTTGGAAGAGCATTATCCATCCTAGTGTATCCAGTAATGTATGGAAGGTGGTGAGAGGAGTACGTGCTACTGATGATAATATGAGAAACAAAGGGTTCTATATGGCCTCAAGGTGCTCATTTTGTAAACAAGATGAAGAAACAACTGAACATTTGTTATGGCATTGTAATTTTAGTGAGTTAATCTGGAAGTGGCTAGGTGGTTTGTTTTCTTTTTTCAATCCTATATCACTTAAGGAAGTTCTCAGTATGGCAAAATAAAAAAGCCCATCTGTAAGAGAGATTTGGCAGTCTGCAACACTCATAACCATTAAAGAAATCTTCTTTCATAGAAACAAAGTGGTGTGTGATGGTGAACAACCTAATGCAGAAAAATTGAAGAGGAGTATAGTTCAGTTCACTAAGGACTGTAAATTCAGAATGAAAGGACATATGTGAAACACAGTTGAAGACTTGCAGATCCTTGGCACGAAATGCAGGAGAGTGAAGCATATCAAAGTTCAGTCAGTATTCTTTTCTTTACCCTTTAATCCTAAAATACTATTATGCTATGATGGTGCTGCAAAAAACAATCCAGGTGATGCAGGATATGGGTTCATTTGATGAGATAGCTCAAGAGGGTTCCTAATTGAAGTAGCAGGTGGCATGGGTGTTGCAACAAACTATATGGCTGAGATATTTGCTGTTATAAATGCATGTGAATGGGAAATAAGAGAGGGTTTCTTACAGTTGTGTATAAGATCTGATTCATCATCAGCTATCACCTCCTTCTCTACTGGAATAATACATTGGTATGTGCAATCCAGATGGAATAAAATTTCTGCTACACTTATCAGTTTGGACTTCATACATAGTCATATATGGTCTAGCAAAGAAAGGTGCATCCTTGCACAAAGGTGAGAAGAGAATTTATTTGAATAAGACAACCTTTTTTCCTAGTCTAGAACAACCAGCTACAGTCTATTATAGATTTGGGTAAGATTTGTGTATGTTAAGTGAATGTAAACCTTAATTCTGGTACTTTTTTGTAACAATTTTTGGATCTAATAAAATTTTATTATTAATAAAAAAAATTATATAAAAAATAATAATGCGGAATAGAAATAACACAGACACCAGACATTTTGCTAACGAGGAAACCGCAAATGCAAAAAAACCCCGAGACCTAGTCTAGATTGAACACCATACTATATCAAGCCACCACATACACTAGTCTACTACAAACTAACTTCGGTCTGGACTGTAGTTGAACCCCAATCAATATCACACTGATTCAAGGTACAGTTGCACTCCTTACGTCTCTGATCCCAGCAGGATACTACGCACTTGATTCCCTTAGATGATCTCACCCACAACCAAGAGTTGCTACGACCAAAAGTCGGAGAATTTAATAAACAAATCTGTATCACATATAAAAGACTACGATAATAGATGAATCGGTCTCCCACAGATAAACCTACGAGTTTTGTTCCTTATTTTGATAAAATCAAGGTGAATAGGAACTAATTAATAACCCAGACTTATATTTCCGAAGAATAACCTAGAATTATTGATCACCTCACAATAATCTAAATCATATGGTAGTGAAACTAGATATTGCGGAATCACAAACGATGAGACAAAGATATTTGCGATTTCTTTTTATCTTTCCCTATCGGAGATATAATCTCAAGCCAATTATTCAATTGAACTCGTATGATAGAAAATGGAAAGATCAGATACATAACTACAACAGAAGTAGTTTCGTCTTGATTCACAATCCCAATGAAGTCTTTAAGTCATTAACCGATAGGGTCTCGAGAAGAAACCTACGGTTAAAGGAGAATCGACTCTAGCAAACCAACTAGTATCACACAAGAGGTGTGGGGATTAATTTATCCAGATGCTAGATGTCTCCTTTATATAGTTTTCAAATCAGGGTTTGCAATTTAAGTTACCTTGGAAACAAAGCATTCAATATTCATCGTTATATGAAAAACCTAATTTAACCAAGCTAATATCTTTAAACCGTTAGATCGAAACTTAGCTTGTCACACACAAATGAAATGTATTCATTTAGGTTTGAGTAACCGTACCTAAACGTGTACACTTAGTTGGTTCACAAATAGTTAAACAATGGTTAGCCATATGAGCACTTTCATATCAACCATATTCATCTTCTTCACAACTAGTTCAAATGACTCATAAGAACTAATTCAAGAGTTGCTCAATTGCCTAGTTCTTTTTACATAGACACAAGTGAAACAAAATCGGTTTGATTCATTAGAATCAATTCATGAACAATATAGCCACGATTTGCAAAGATTGCATTCCTTATAATTTATTGTTTTAAGTCCATGAACTACCGATTTGAGAAACAACCAGCTTGAGTATGCGTACGGGTATGTGTACCTTAGCTACCAGATTTTGAGTTGGTTTTAGTTTCCAAACTCAGCAGAATTTTTTGGGTAGAAAAGTCCGCCAGTACGCGTACCTAAGCTGACTGGTTTGTAAGTTCGTACTCCAAACTCGGCAAAAATTCACGGATGTGAACTTCCGCCAGTACGCGTACCTAGCCTGTCTCCTTCACCGATACCGCATGCACACATATGCACGCACTTGGTTTATGGTACATGGATTTATACACTAATGTGCGAACACACCATATATATGCTTATATCTATAGGTGGTTAAGTAATCTCAACTCTACATTTCAATCATTGAAACATTCTTTTATAATGTTATAATAATCGTTAGACATAAAGAATCGATTATCGTCATCAAAGCTATTTTCAAGATTGAAACATCATCATGAATTTCGTCACGGGTAAAGATGAAAGGTGGTTAAAGCGAAAGCTTACCAACACATATTTCGAGAAAAAGATAGGCGAGTAAACTTGGCTTGAAATAGCAAATGTGTATGTATGAAAACTATCATACTTATACGACTGTTATCTCAAGAGTAGGAGATATATAGACTTTTGAGTGCTAGATAAGTTCAAGTCTCCACATACCTTTTTGGTCGAATAAAGTTCCACTGGTTCCTTGAGTAGTTCTTCGCCTTCTTAAGATAATCACCATGGAGTCTGGAGATCAACTATACTTAAATATCCTAGACCGAGACTTAGCTATAAGTAAACTAGAAATCAAGACATAATTTTTGATCACTAATATTTACAAACATGCTTGAGATAGCAACGCATGCGAGTTCGACCGAGAAATGTTCTAACAATTCTAATAAGAAGAAAAAACAGTGGAGTTTCATTGAGGAAGTTGGTAATAATATTGTGCAACCTTGGATACTTCTGGGTGACTTAAATATTCATCTTACTTCTTCTAATACTTCTTCTTCTTCAAGTGATGGCTGGGTCAATTCTATGCTTCAATACATTGGATTAGAAGATATTGGTTTCATTGGCAAAGAGCATACTTGCACAAGTAATAATCTGGGCACAGGAAAAAAGAGATCTAGAATTGATATGGCTCTGGGGAATGGAGAATGGAACACTAATTTTCTTGATTCTAAACTACTTCATCTTATTAAAGCCGGCAGTGATCATTGTCCCATAATGTTGGTTACTGGCTATCAACCAAAACTTTGGAAACCTTTTAATCTTTCTTACTTGGTTACATGATAAGACTTGTGTTGTTGAGATTGCTAAGGCTTGGGATAAGGAGGTTCAAGAGTCAGCTGGTTTTAAACTTTTCAAGAAACTTCAGTTTACAAGAATAACTTTATCCAGATGGAACAAAATACATTTTGGTGACAAATTAGAGAGTAGATATACTTCAAAATCAGTGAAATGAGATATAAAAATTAACTCATTCTTCTGAAAACACCTCTAAGTCTTTTGAGATTAATGAGGAGCTTAAAAAATGGCATCAGATTCAACATGATTTTCATAAAAATAATAATCAAGAGACAATTTCTTGAAAGATATGGATAACAATACCAAGTACTTCCATACCTTAACTAAAAGGAAAAGAGCAAGAAACAACATTAATTCTCTAAAAGATTTTGAAGGTAATTGACTGCATTCCATAGATGACTTGTCTAATCTGTTAACCAACCATTTCAAAGATATAAGTACATCTTCTTCTCCAATAATTCAAGAGCAGTATTACAATCACTTGCCATCTTTAATCACTGGAGAAGATAATAGAATGTTACTTGTACCTCCCACTGATGATGAAATTCTAAGTACTGTAAAAGGCATGGAAAAATGGTGTTGGTCCTAAAGGATTTCAAGCAGTTTTTTACAAGACTCAATGGAACACAGTTGGTCCCGAGGTCTGTGACATGGTAAAAAAAAATTCTCTTCTGGTTTTATGCTTAAGTCTTTGAACAAGACTTATATCTCCTTAATTCCTAAAACTAAGAAACCTACTACTCCATCAAAATTCAGACCAATTGGTTTGTGCAACACTTCATATAAAATAATCTCTAAAATTATGGTTAGAAGAATGAAGCCTTTAATTTCCAAAATATTATCTCCTTATCAAGTTGCCTATATTTCTGGCAGACTTATCAATGACAATACTATAATTTCTCATGAACTAATTCACTCAATGAGGAAGAAAAAAGGAGAAAGTGGATGGATGGCTCTTAAAGTGGATATAAGCAAAGCCTTTGATAGGCTGGAATGGAGTTTTATTCTTAAAGTCTTGGAGAGTTTTGGTTTTTCATCTCATACATCAATGCATCAGTACTACATCTTTATTTGTACTTCTCAATGGCTCTCTCTGTGAAGATTTCAAATCTACCAGAGGCATAAGATAGGGAGATCCATTATCTCCGTATTTGTTTATTATCTCCATGGAATGGTTCTCAAGAACTCTCATTGTTGCTCATTACTCAAAAGAAGTTAAAGGTATCAAAGTTGTTAGAGGTGCACCTCCCATTAATCATCTCTTGTTTGCAGATGACTGTCTTATATTTACCCAAGAAAATTTAAACAGTGTGTATAATCTCAAGCAAAATTCTGCAAGATTTTAGCTCACAATCTGGTCAGGTCATTAATTATGACAAATCTTCCATTTTGTTCAATAACAATATGGATCCTACTAGATGTAATATTATCAAGAACATCCTTGGTGTTAAATATATGGATAAAAGGTAAAAATATTTAGGATCACCTTTACTAATTGGTAAGTCTAAAGTTCAATATTTTGAAGAAGTCAATACTTCCTTTGAAAGAAGGTTTTCAAATTGGAATGGAATCAATCTTTGTTAAGATGGAAGGTCTACTATGGTTAAAGTTGTCCTTAATTCAGTGCCAATGTACCAAATGAGTACATTGAAAATGCCAAAAACTTTGATTAAAAAGCTTGACACTCAACAGAGGAACAAAACTCGTAGGTTTATCTGTGGAAGATAGATTTATATATTATCGTAGACTTTTCTTTGTGATACAGATTTGTTTATTAAAGTCTTCGAATTTGGGTAGTAATAACTCTTAGTTGTGGGTGAGATCAGCTAAGGGAATCAAGTGCGTAGTATCCTGCTGGGATCATAGACGTAAGGAGCGCAACTGTACCTTGAATCAGTGTGATATTGATTAGGGTTCAACTACAGTCCAGACCGAAGTTAGTTTGTAGTAGGATAATCTCTGTAGCGGCATAATACATTGTGGTGTTCAATCTGGACTAGGGATAGGTTTGGTAATGCTTTTATTTTTCCAAAAGCACTTTCAAAACCCTGGCGAGATTGGGGTATACCCAATAAGACAAAATAGGGTCATTTTGAAGTAAAGCTAAGCCACCCCTTAACCTAGATTTTTCTAAATGGATAAAATGCCCCCACAATTATTAACTCTAATTTAACTAAAATTATTAGATTAGTTAAATTAATTAGATTAGTTAGTTGATTTAGTTATATGTTGGGTTTTAGAAATCATTTAGAGAGAGAATTAGTATGAAGTAGTAGAGGAGGTTTTTTTTTTTTTTTTTTTTTTTGGGGGGGAGTTAGGGTTTTTGTGAAATTTGTGATATGAGTGATTTAAATCCTGATTTTGAAGTGGGGGAGCCTTCTAACTTTCCTCTTACAGATTCGTACTTGTATGATGATCTACCAGACCATGATCGAATGGATTATTTGCATGATCCTCACTTTTATTTTCCTCAAACTCAAGATGGGTATGGAAGTGATGAATGTCTCGAGCCAAACGTAGAGTCCAATGACCAAGAAGAAGATAATGGAGCTGCAAGTAATCAGGTAGACAACCTAAGTAGTGAAGATTGTGATTTTTCCATGCAAATGATCGATTTTTGTTTTTTTTTTCCACTTCAGCTGTTCAGGGTCGGCAAGGTCGACGCTTGTCGATCATGCTGGCCATAAAGGCCGACGTGGTTTTACTTTGCCGAAAATGCCGACTTTTCATGACCAGTACCACGCCGGCAGTGTATAAAATTTTAACCTTGCCGACTTCCATTTTTTTGAAACACATGAGCCATTACTTGAAAATTCTTACGCCGGCATTTTCAAGTTTTAAGACAGTGCCGGCTGTTCCTATGTCGGCATTGTTTATATTCCCTTACGTGCCGGCCTTTTTTTGTTGGCAATGTTTTATATGTCGATCATGCAGACCGTGGTAATACATATTAACTACACTTTTGATGTTTTGTAGATTGTGGCATTGGTACCTATGGCGGATCAACCTCAAGCTCAGAAAATTAGGGGTCCCGATACTTCTGAACATTATGCTAATGATTTGGAATGGAAGGACAAAAAGGACGCGGTAAATTGGATTGTTGAGAAAGCAAAAGAGAAGATGTGCGTTCTAGTAAAAAACACCCAACAAAAATCTACGCGGTTTGAAATGGTATGCGAGTGTTATGGATCGCCGGACGAAAGTCACAAGAGAAAGGGTTATGTGTATGATAAGAAGACGACTAGGGTGTACAAGACGAAGTCTAAGAAGTGTAAATGCCCATTCAAGAATATTTTTGGGAGGAAATAAAAAATCGATAGCATGTGGAAAATGAGTAGAGTTGATGTTGGTTGGCATAACCATAAAGATCCGCAAAGTCTTGTTGGGCACTGTCAAGTTGCCAAGTTGAAATCGCACGAGTTCGAACAAGTAAGAACAAGTTGGGGAATTAAACCAAGCAAGCTCCTTCGTAGGTTCAAGAGGGACGACCCGCATAACCTCTCTTCATTGTCTACAATTTATGCGGCCAAGTCAACCATTAAAAGAATTGAATGGGATGGAAGAAAGGTGATAGAAGAATCACAATGGTTGGCACACAAATACAACTACACGGTGAGACACCATGAGTCACCGGATGGGAAGGTGGATCGTATTTTTCTTGCGCACCCCGATATGATTCAATTGGCGCGTTTCTTTTACCAAGTTTTGTTCATGGATTGTACTTATAAGACGAATATGTACAACATGCCTTTGTTGAACATTGTAGGACAAACCTCGGATAATTAATCGTTCACGGTGGCATGGTGTTTTATGGATCGGGAGAAGGATGATAGCTATATTTGGGCATTGGAAACTTTGAAGCTTCTCTACCACGAAGACGAAACTCCGGGGGTTGTAGTGACCGACAATGAGAAAGCATTAATGAACGCCGTGAGGATAGTCTTTCCCAATGCACAAAATTTCCTTTGCACTTGGAATATATAATGCAATCTTAGAAATAATTGTAGAAGTCATATCCAAAAGTGCATTTGCTTCCTTCAAAGGGACAATCGTTTGCAAAATGACCACTAAGTGTACAAAGACTACAAATATTTGGTTTTGAAACTTCCATTCTTTATGCAAGGTTGAAGATGAAGTTGGGAATGCTTTTATAATAACAACATACCTAATATCTTGATTTTGAAATTTCTAGCCGTTGAGCATTCAATGGGTTGTACTTTGTACTTAAAAGGTGCAACTAACATCTACGCTGGCAAGGTATAGATTTAATACCATGCCGGCCTCCAGTACTTTGTCTATTACTAAATAAGCAGAATAATTTCTAAAGAAACTAAAACTGAAAATTAAAATAAGTTTAACAAGTCTAAAACCACACTCTAAGAGTTCAAAACATAATATAATAGTTCAAACCAGAATCTAAGTTTCTAAAGCAAGTAAAACATAATAAAGATTAAGAATTTCAAGGATCCTTCTCATTGTTATTATCTTCCTCCCCATCACTAGCTTTTTCACCAGCATCAGCTTTTGCTTTTCCCTTCCCCTTCACTGGACCTATGTAGTCACCATCCTCATTGTAATAGGGGTTTACTCCAGAAAAGTCAGATGCCCTGAAAAAGGTCCTTGGATCAACCTCCTCTTATTCCTATTCTGATGATGTGCATTCAACATAGTTGAGGGGATTGCTAGGACTGTTCATAAACCTTAGAAATTCTTCAGGATCTTCTTTACCCATTAAACATAGTTTTCTTACAGGGCAATTCTTTTCAGTTTCATCTTTAGGATCTTCTACATTGGGATAAATTGCGTCAATAAATTCTAATAGCTCATCTTTAGTAACCGAACAAGGTGGATCTTCTTTTTTTTCCTCTGGGAACCTAAACAATACACAAATAAGAGATATAAAAACAAAAAACACTGTTGAACGCAAATAAGATATCAAAATTGTTACACATTGAAATTTGGTTCTGGTAATCCATTAGCCGGCAAGGTATATAATATATAAACTACCGACCAATATCTAGCCGGCATGGTAATAACCATTCACTTAGCCGACCAAAACACAGCCGACAGGGTTGTATTAAATAATGATGCCGGCTATAACTTCCAAAATATCAAGTTTCTGATGCCTACAGTCGGCATGGTCCAAGGACAACGCCATGCCGACGGTAAGTTAGACGACAGGTGTCTGTTAGTATACCCTGCCGGCCCTGGTTATTGTCTAACAATCGCCATGGATGATATGAAAGGTCGGCAGGTTATTCATCCTCATACCACGCCGGCGCTTAGGAAACAACAACCGCCGGCATGATGTTAAACTATCGTCCGTGCCGGCCGAAACGCGAAAAATCTAAATTTTCAGTTTCTAACCTAATCTAACAATCAAAAAACACTAAACAATATTGGGTTGAGTTTAGAAATCAACTTACAGTCTTCTTTTCACCGATGGAGGGTTGTTTTCAACATTCTCAGGGATTGAACTTTCGGGTTTACTAGTTCCATCTTTTCCCTTACCTTTTTTCTCTGATTTGGATGTTTTGATACTTCCTGTTGAATCTCTCTTGCTGTTGGATTGTTTAGAATGAACCATTTTTTTAGGAAAATCAAAATTGAAAATTTTGGTTGATTTTGGGTTTTTGGAATGAAAGAGGAGAGGGATTAGAGAAGATTAATCAGTTTTTAGTTTTTAAGTTTAGGGTTTAGTGTTAGGTTAATTAATATAGGGTTTAGTTTTAGGTTAATTACTGTAGGGGTATTAACGTAACTTTACCACATTTTGGCCTCCCCTTAGTAAGGGCACATGTCCATTCTGGGTATACCCCAATCAAGCCAGGTTTCAAAACCTATATATGTCAATAATTTTTGAAATTGGTGTTTGGTAAAAAAAAATCAAAGTGCTTATTACCCAAAGCACTTCCCAGATTACTCAATTTTTAAAAGCTGGGGAGGAGGAGCTTTTAAAAGCTACAAAATCATAAGCTGTGGTCCCACCAAAATTTAATGCTTGATTTACCTTTTTTGTCCCTATTTTATTCTTTAAATGACAAAAATTGTCCTTAAATATATGTACAATTAATTTTTATTTCATATATTTTATTTTCTAAATATTATTATATTTTATTTTAAACTATTGTATGATACCATTTCATTTAATTTTTCAAAAATAAAAATAAAAATAAAAACAAATTTTAAATAATTACTTAATTTTAGTTTATTTTTTGTTTGAAAATTATATATATTTAAAATTGGTTAAGTAAAAATAATTTTTCTTAACAATCATAATAATTAGTAAATATTTATTTGGTGCCCAGTTGGTAGCTCGTCTACCAACAAACTCTGTATGAATATTTATTTGTTTAATCCAATAAATGCCCTCAGAGGTGACTTAAAATGATAAATAAAAACAATTAGTAAATTTAATATTTAATCTATTTATATTTAATTGTGAAATATTTAATTATTTTTAACCCTAATAAAATTGAATAAAACTATTTTTAGATATATGTATTTTTTTGTCATTTGCCACAACAGCAATGGTTGAATCTAGTATTTTACCAAACACACTTTGATTGTTTTTTTAATCAGCTTTAACTTTAATTAATATTTTACCAAACGTCTAACTGTTTTTTTCTCACAGCACAACACATCAACACACAGCAGAGAAGTGCTTTTACAAAAGCTGCAGCAATACCAAACTAAGCCTAGGTCCCGGGGTTTTCTGCATTTGCGGTTTCCTCGTTAACAAAATTTCTGGTATCTGTGTTATTTCTATTCCGCATTATATTTTGTTATATAATTGAAATATCACAGGTTCTGGAAAGTTCTCAAAAGTATGGGCTCTCTCAAATCTCAGAGACCAGATGGCATGCCACCTATATTTTTCAAAAAATTCCAGAGGTGGGTATAGAGGTAACCTCTCTCATTAAACATGTTTTTGCTTCTTCTAGTATACCTGAGGGCATAAACCATATAAATCTAGTCTTGATCCCAAAAGTGAAACATCCTTCAAAACCAGTTGAGTACAGACCTATAGCTTTATGTAACATTTTATACAAGATTTTAGTCAAAATTTTTGCCCAGAGACTAAAACCCATGCTCGACAACCTAGTGGATAAAGATCAGTTTTCCTTTGTTCTGGGAAGACTCATTCTTGATAATGTTTTAACTGCTAAAGAACTTATTCACTCCATAAATTAGTATAATTCTGTAACACCCCGTGTTTTTTAGCATGGCGCATGTTGAAAGATGCGCCATGGCACGAGATGAGGTCCATCTCAAGTTTCTGTCGCATTAAGAGGAATATTGGCCCAGAGCCAATGTTGCATCATCACAATGCATTAGTCCAGTTGGGTATATGGCCTTGAGCATTGCAGCGCAATCATTGCGCATGATGCAGACGATTGACCTAGAGCCAATATTGCACAATCATTGTGCATCAGGACGGAGCAAGCTGGCTGAGTGAATATTGCACAATCATTATGCAATTTGCCTGTGCGGGCTGGATTAGAGAATGTTGCGCAATCATTGAGCGCAATTATTACACACAAGCATTATCCATGAATAGTGAAGCAAGCACCTCAAAAGTGGGACTTGGTGAATGATTTTTTGGTCCCTTGTCCTAAGTTGTACAAATTGCAAGTTAACATATATATGGAGGGTTAGTCGGTTGAAGGTGCATATGCTGGACTATGTGCCAAGTAAGCTTCATAGCTTAGCCAAAAGAGTATAAATGATGTTTAAGGCTCATTTATAGTTGTGTAGCCTTGCGAAGAGGGCATTTGATACTTAGGCATCACTATGCCATATCGCAGACCCAATAATGCATAATCATTGTGCATTATGACGGAACGGCCTATACGGACCAGGCCATTACCATTTTTGCTAGGCCACGTCCCTGCCAACGAGTTGGATTAAGGTATTTTTCCCTTCGAGGATGAAATACAGTCTGTGCTTGATCCCTTTAGAGTAGGGAAGGGTACGTAGGCAGCCGCAATGAGTTGTAGCATTGCCGGTCCAGCACGTTGGCTCTTCATATCATTTAAGCTCGGTAGCTCGATGCAAGAGATGATTGCGGCCAAACTTGATGAGGCTTAATTGCATGCCAGTAATTCATGCTCATACTTCCTATCAAGTTATAAAGAGTTGGTAAGTGAGGTAAGATAAGGAATGGAAAAAGGTTTAGAGCGGCCTATGCCTAAGTCCAAGGCACATGCCTTATACCTGGATAAGACTCGGCAGTATGATGGTTGCTCATCTAGATAGGAAATTCAGTGATGAAATTCCTTTGTTAAGGCAAAGACAGTGATACATGTAATATGAATTAGCCTTGGCCTTATGGCCTTACACCCTTTAGCGGAAAAGGGTAAGTTTAGAACGGTGTGGAAGCTAAGCTAGCCGCATCATGCTCTACGAGCATACTTGCAAGGGCAAGTGGACATGAATTTTCCTAGCTTTAAGGCCCGAATCGTAGCTTCATCATGGCGCATCGGGGAAGTTATGGCCTGCGCGCCCAGACGTAAATTTTCTGGTCCGTCAAAAACTCAGTCTTAGGAGCATTTGCTCTCAATATTGACATTAGAAAAGCTTGTGACAAGGTCTTTTGGAGCTTTCTTGGCCAATATCTTAGAGCTTATGGTATTAGGGGTAGTACGTACCATCTTATTATGAATTATGTAACTAATGCTTCTTTTTCGATTATTGTAAATGGGACTCCTAAAGGGCATTTTAACAGTGGGATAGGGTTGAGAAAAATATGCCCTCTCCCACCTTATCTCTTTATCCTTTGTGCCCAAGGGTTATCTTGGATGATTCACAATATGGAGTCGAGTTGTTTATATAATGGCTACAAGGTCAACAGATGGACCCCATCTATATATCACCCCATGTTCACAAATGATATCTTCTTCTTCGGCACGCTTGATGAAAGAACTATTCAAAGCCTTCAAGACATCTCATTCATATATGCCAAATGGTCTGGTCAACAGGCAAACTTAAAGAAATCTATCATTCTTTTCAGCAAAGGGGTTAGAGGAGAAAGAAGAAGTCAAATAGCTGAGATCCTTGGAGTCAAGCAAATGGAGAGTAATGATAAATACCTTGGATTCCAACTGCTCAAATCCACCTACATAATTGACTCTTTTGAGTTTCTCATTGAGAAGACTAAAAACAAACTTGCTGGCTGGAAGAGAATTCATCTTAATTATGCTTGTAAGATAGTGCTCATTAAACATGTCCTAGGTATGATCCCTCAATACTTTATGTCTACTTCTCTGATCCCAAAAAATGTATTAGATAAATTGGAGAGAATAATTCGGAATTTCTGGTGGGGCCATAACTATGCCACCAGAAAAACCCACTTCATCAACTGGAACATATTTCTAGAGGAAAAAGTGACTGGTGGTTTGGGTATCAGATCTCTGACTCACCTAAACAGAACTCAAATAGCTAAACTGACATGTAAACTATTTGAAGATAGGAACTGTGTTTGGGGTACTATTATGTATGCTAAATATTTCAGAGACAAATCTTTTTGGGAAGCTACAGCAAATTCAAGATGTTCCTCCACCTGGAAAGCTATCATTGATTGCAGGGATGAGCTAAAAGAATGGTGCATTTAGAGTGTTGCTAACGGGGAAAGCATCCATATAACTAAAGACCCTTGGCTCAATAATCATTCCAACAGTAAACCTGAACTGAAAGACAGCATCTCAGTGGCGAACATCAACAAAGTGGCTGATCTAATCTTGCATGAACCCACAAGATGGAATTCAAACCTCATCAGGAAGATGTTCCAACCTCAGTCAGCGTCTCAAATCCTGAGCATATATCTTCCGGATCGATAAGAAGCTATAGAAGACAAAATGATATGGAAGCCTCATCCTAAAGGTCAGTTCTCATGCAAGTCATTCATTAAATCTCTCAAAGATAAACAACCTAGTTCTTCCACTAGTTATAGTGATAATTTCCGATGGAAAACATTTTGGAAAGTCAGAGACCTTGCTCCAAAAATTCTAATATTTATATTGAGAGTTATTCACGATGGTTTAGCCATTTTTAAAAGCTAGGGATGCATATCACAGACATTATCCAAGAATGTAGAGCTTGTAGTGTTGTTAATGAAGACCTTGGGCATATATTCCTCCATTGTCCTGTGGCCACTATAACTTTCTTCGGTTCCCCCTTGGCTGCAGAACTGAACATTACACATGCATGAGCATAAAGAAATTTATTGCAGGATGGCTATTGGAGAAAGGAAACTTTGAAGTATTTAAAATGGGCAATTGTGTTATGTGGGATCTCTGAAAAAATTGAAACGTCAAGGTTTTCGACAACAAAGAACAATCAGTTCAGAGCATTATTAAAAAAGTTGTGTATTGGTTCAATTACATCATACCCCTCCTTCCTGAAGAAGAACAAGAAGTCTTGCCATGTACTCCTAAGAAACCTGCGACCAAATAGAGTCCACCTGAAACTTATTGGATCAAGCTTAATATGGATACGTCTTTCAAAATTTTTAAAGAAGCTTCAGTTGTTGTTGCAAGAGACCATGACATCAAGTTCAAAGGCTGTGGCACCATGTCCCTTACTGTGCTAAACCCTATAGAGGCTGAAACTAGAGCTTTCCTTTTAGCTACTGAATTCGCAGTAATGACCAGACTGCAGAGAGTCATTTTTGAAAGTGATGCCGAGTTGGTGGTCATAATGTTAAATGATGGGAAAGAACACATTCCTTGGAGACTTCTTCAGCTTGTTTATCAGATCAGAGCTCATCTAAATAACATCGCAGAGTTCAAGATTGTTTACAACAAAAGAGATGGGAACTCAGTAGCTCATTCTCTTACTAAGTATGCCTTAAACCATCAGTCCAATATGTGGTGGTTCTATTCCAAACCCCCTTCTTATATTACGTCTTGTTTCCAAGATGACATTTGTGCTCTATAGTTTTTTCTTTCTGTGTTGTGTAACAAAAAAAGAAAAAAAAAAGAAAAAAAGATCAAACATATTCTTTCTGATTTTAGTTCTTGGGAAATCTCTCATGTTAAAAGAGATAATAATATATTAGCAGACAGTATTTCCAAAAAGATTAGGTTATAGTAGAGGAGTTTAAAGATTTTTCTCCTTAGATTGAAGCTGTTTTATCAAGGCATATTGAGCCTGAACCTCATTAATAAAATTCTTCTTCTTGTCAAAAAAAAAAAATGCCTTCCTAGTAAACCGGTACCCTACAGTATAAATTAAAAATGCGTATGTCCCGAACTTTGCAAGTGGTTGGAGATTAAAGATTCTTACAGATATATGATTCCGGATGATAATGGAATGTTTTAGGAGTAGTTAGATTCTTAAAAATTGAAGTATATTACAAATTACTCCCTCGGTTTCAAAAAGACTGTCCTTTATTCCATTCGTTCGTTTCAAAATTGTGTCTAGCTTTTTGTTTATAGTCGTATTTTTCTGATGAACTCCCTTACATTTTTTATGTTCATAAATTTATTTTTAACGAGACCCGGTCTAAGATATTAAAGAAATCTATATATAATTAAGGAAACAAGTATATCTTTCATTCCTTTAAGATAATATATATGGCTCCAACTTGGGATGACCATTTGCCCCACCCAAACCCATCCCCATGGGTACCCGATCCTATTGGGTAGGGTTTTACCCGTAAAAACGGGGATGGGTTTGGGTATGGATAATACCCGAAATCAATGAAGCGGGGATGAGATTCAAGGTCCCCGCCCCATACCTTTTACCTTTTAGGGTTTTAAATTTTTAGTTTTAGGTTATATTATTACTTCATATATTGTAATCCTATGGTTAACATTAACCGAAAGAAATTATATAAGAAATCGTAAAAGTTATATCTTATTTCTTTTACATTTAATACATTATGGTTATATGATACGCTTTCTTATTTTGGCTAGGTGGATCAAAACTCGATGGTCAAACACTTTGGGAAGAAACTGAAGAAGATGATGAGATGGTTAACGTGGAGGAAGATACTTGATAAAAAGGAATTAAGAACTATAAGGAACGATATTCATTTATAGACCAATTATTTTTTTCCAATTATTTTTTTCGTTTGCTTGTTTTAAGATAAATTTATGAGTTTGAGATTTTATAAACTATTATTATTATTATTGGTTGAAACATCGTGCTTAAGTTTTGATTATTAAATTAACTCATCATACTTGAACTTAATGTTATGGGAAACCCGTCCCGTACGGGTATTTCCCATACCCGCCCCGTCCCAGATCATGCGGGTAGCGGGGAGGGCATGGTTTTTTTTTTTGAACGGGGCAACGACTGGGATACAAGGTCCCGCCCCATGACCATCCCTAGCTCTAACAATTAAATTTCATATAAAGTTCATACTCCATAAATTTGACATCTTTAATTTTCCTTTTATATTTCGTATTTATAATCCTCCTAATAATTTTAGATAGTTTTTATTACTAGCATTTTTATTAAAATAAAATAGTTAAGTAACTAAGGGTAGTCAAGTAAAATATTATGATCTCCTTAATATTTTGACAAAGTCAAAGCGAACAGTCTTTTTGAAACGGAGGGAGTAGTAATATATATGAAAAACCAAAGTCATCATGATTCCCTTAAGAAAAAAAAAAAAAAAAAGTTAAGGTGGTGGTTGGTATGTGTGGTGTGGTGGTAGCGGCGGTGGGCGATGGTGGTTGGTGTGTGAACAGTCTTTTTGAAACGGGGGGAGCAGAAATATATATGAAAAAACCAAAGTCATCATGATTCCCTTGATAAAAAAAAGGAAAAAGTTGAGGTGGTGTTTGGTATGTGTGGTGTGGTGGTGGCGGTGGTGGGCGATGGTGGTTGGTGTGTGCCGATGATGGTGGTGACGGTAACGATGATGGTTGGTGGTCTGCGGTGGTGGTGGTGGAAAAGCATAGCATGTTATGATAAGAAAAAAATTGTCCCTAAGAATCCTTAAACTCTTGTGGTTTGGGTTAAGAAATATATGAAATAATAACATACATATTTTGCCTACAAATGTCCATAAGAATCCATATATATCATGTCCCTTAACTATCCTAAGAAATCCTAGACCAATTGAATGCCTAAGATATTTGTGGAATCTAAAACAATCCTAATTGAATATTATGGATATGTAATGATTTCTTATGTATCCTAATTGAATACATATGAGTTTTTAGGATCGGCGTGCGGGTTATAACCCCAAAGGTGTCACTATCCATGTACAAAAACCCCAACAAAACAAATTGTTCACAAAAACCCCATTTAACATAAACTGTCTATATTAGCCTTCTAGTTTAAATCACCCCAACAAAAATAAAAACGACCCCACATTTAATTTTAAATCAACCCAACAAAAATAAAAATCAACCCCATCATCACCGCCACCACTGCACTGCACCACCACCACCGCCACCGCGCCGCCGCCACCGCACCGCCGCCACTGCACCACCGCTGACGCCACGACACCACCTCCACCGCACCACCGCAACACCACCACCATCGCCACCGCCACTGCACCACCACCGCCACCACTGCGCCACCACCACCACCGCCACTACCACTGCACCACCGCCACTACCACTGCACCACCGCCACTGCGCCACCGCCACCGCCACTGCACCAACCAACACGGCGCCACCGCCACAAAAAATGAATTCCATTGATCAATATTCAACAAAATAAGAAAAAAATGATGAAACCAAACTGAAAAAAAATGATGAAAACCAAACAGAACAAAATGATGAAACCAAACAGGAAAAAAAATGACGAAACCAAAATTGGTTTCACCAAAACTGGTTTCACCAAAACTAGATGAAACCTAATTAGGTTTCATCATTTTTCAACGTATTGTCATTTCACCAACACAACTTCAATGATGAAACCAAACCAAAATAAACTAGGCAAAATAAGAAAAAAAATGATGAAACCAAAAAGGGTTTCACCAAAACTAGATGAAACCTAATTAGGTTTCATCATTTTTCTACGTATCGTCATTTCACCAGCACAGCTTCAATGATGAAACCAAACCAAAACAAACTAGGCAAAAATCATTACACCAAAACTAGATGAAACCAAAAATGAATTTCATTGATCAATATTCAACAAAATAAAGAAAAAATGAGAAAACCAAACAGGAAAAAAATGATGAAACCAAAATTGGTTTCACCAAAACTAGATGAAACCTAATTAGGTTTCATCATGTTTCCACATATAGTCATTTCACCAACACAACTTCAATGATGAAACCAAACCAAAATAAACTAGGAAAAAATCATTGCAACTAATCCATAAGTTGTTTCACAACTACCTATTCCATCAGCATCACTTGCAGGCTTGCAGCTGCAACTTCATTCATCTCTACTAAAAGGTCGGTTACTTTGGTGACATAATAGTTTCAAGGAAATGAATTAAGGAGAGCAAGGATGAGGTGAATAACTGAATATAGGAGGTAAAGGGAATATCATGTGATGAGTCTGTTGTTTACTTACTTTCATAAGAATCATAACGTTCAACTTTGGGGAAACCTGGTACTCCAATGAAATTGATATCAAGGCTAACGCATATAAATGTCAATTTACCATAATGAAATGGAAGACTCTACATCGCACCTGGACTTAACACTTTATAAAAGAAAATCGTGCATAAAGTATTACTTAGATTTAGTGTCAGGAGTTAAACACTGTCCATGCAGTACTGCAGAATTAGACTCTGACTGCAGTAAAAGAAAAAACTATATACACTATCTTTTAAGCAAAAAAGTAGAACTTGTGCTGGGAATTCAGTTATTGGATCAGTCAATCTTTAAAAGAAATAGTAAATTCTCATTTACCCTTTGGCTTACTCTTAACTGATGGCTTATTTTCTGCAGGAACGTCGGCAGTTAACTTCCCCATTTGCTTATGCAGATGTGCAACTGGATCATCATTGGTAACTTTTACTTTCAGTCTCTTATTCTTTTCATCTACAATATTGAACTCTAGCCTATATAGAGGGCACACATCACAGTTGCTTATCTAATACTCGAACAGGTGCCAATCAAAACCTTCCAATGGTTGTGGGTCCATATAGTATGATCTCTTTAAACCGTCGAATTCCCTCATATGTTGTTTCCTTGACTCGTGCCAACCACGCCCACTGTAACTGTAATGTGGCAATGACCTCTTCTTTCTAGTCCCGCTTTCAAATTCTCTCCGTGGCTTATCAAAAAAGAGCCACTCCCTGATTGTTTCACTATCTCCAAGGGAAAAGTCGAATAGCTATGGAGCATTCCATGGGCACTTGGTGGTAGCAGCTCCCTCGCATTCTGGAATACCAACATCTTTGCCATGTACCTTAGCTTTGAGAGCAACTAATAATGGACCATCTTTTAGGTCTATACCCGGTCGTACAACAGCCAAGAGCTCCTTCTTCCATGGCTAGTCCAGCGTGTGAGCAACTGCAATAATCTTGATACCACTCAGATCCTTGAGCACGCCTTGTGCAATCCCAAAGTGCACATTTAGGACCTGAGATCCCAGAAGTTGGAAAACGCATATTAGGACCAGCATGTGAGCTACTCTGCCCAGCATCTTCTCCACATTGCTTTGTACCATCAAAATCAATGCTAAGGTTGCGGTCGAATTCCTGATGCAAATCAAATTGATCTAAGTCGAACTCATTAAAGGACTCATAGTTGTTAAACATGTTTGGATGCATCACTGAAGGAGACTCTCCATGTTGACCAACCCCTTGATCATACAATTCATACCATGTTCTTGTGGTACTGGATTCATAAAGTAACTATCATCATGAAACAAATTAGAATTAATATCTCCAGCAAACGTACCAACATCAAGACTAGGCGCCTCAAACGCCTCAAGCGCCTGAGACTCTGGGTTAGGGTTATCAATTTCTTTTAAAGCGTTAATTGCATCATCTTCTTCATCACAATGTTCCAATAATCGACAAAGTTCCGCAATAGAGAATGTACCTCCCAAACTAGCACCACCCAATAAAGAAGAAGAAGCCGGAGAGGGTTCATCAAGTTCATCTTTCCACTCCCGCAACATCTGATGAGCCTATTTTTGAACGGAAACATCACCGGAACGAATCTCTTGAAGAGCAGATGGTAGATTTGTTATCACTGATTGAAGATCATCTACACGATTCTTTGCCTTCTCTTTGAATAACTTGTGAGAATGAAATTTCCCACCACTATCCTTTGAGCTCTTCATGGTCAATTTATATAAACTCAAATCCAATTGAACCCTAATTTCACCTCCTAGAGATCATCTGATAACCACAGTATTGATGGCGCATATATACAGAACTCTTGGAAGTGTTGATTGAATTGTTCTTCTTTTTCTTTAATTGTAATTACAGTTGAAACCCTAATTTAACCAATTTCTTCATCCGATCTTACAAAATCAACAAAACATCACCAGATCCACCTATGTTTCCTTCTGATTTTTTAAATGAAACTATGGTTAGGGTTTTGATTATGGTTGCTGTGACGTGAAGAGGAGTTGGGGGGTGGTGATATTTACGGTGGTGGAAATGGTGTTGGTGGTGAAGGAATTGAAGGAGGCGGAGGAGGGTGGTGGTAGTGGTGAGATACGGACGTGCAGTGGTGTGTCGGGGGAGAATAAAATTGTTGTTGGTGTTCGTGGTTGCTGCTGGTGATGATGGAAAGAAAAAAAAATCAGAGAAGAAGAAGAAGAAAATGTCAAAAGGGCATTTTTGGCTTTTTTTCAAGTAACAAAAATTAAATTTACTCATTATTATTTGATTTGGGGTTTTTGTCCCAGTTTTATTTGAAATGGTTTTTATTTGGTAGAAATAATATGACCGGTTTTTCATTATCACTAATTTGTTCACTTAGGGGTTTTGTCACTAGTTTTGTTTTAGGATTGTTAAATATCCATGTTAAAGATTCTTTAAAAAGCATTATAAATCCACCGGATTTGGGTATAACTAATATATCTAATTTATCTATCTAGATAAATCATGATCGGATACACCCTTGTAACTGTGTTGTCCAGAACTGATTAGCAAAATTACCCATTAGCCCAGAGCCCAGACAAAAAAGAACTCCAATTAGTCCACCACTCACTCCAGTTAGTCACCGGCTCCTCTTGCAGTTAGTCCACCAAGTGAATAAAATAAAAAGTGGGGGAAGTTAAATTTCGCTGAAATTGAATGCCATTATCAACTATCTTTGTTAGAATGTTCGGTAAGGAGTTTTCTTCTCTAATAGTTATGTTACTTAATTAGGTTTTTCAGATTTTATAAGATTTACAGATTTTATAAGAAAAAGGTTGTTTACTGTTTTTTAAGGTTTGAGTTTGATTCTGATTCTCTAAGATCGACGTTGATTATTGATTATTGAAATCGTTATTTAGTAATTTTCAAGGGTTTGGGTTTTCTACTTTCCTTAGAATTGTACAGTTGTGCAGCTTCTGCTATACTAATATTGAAACTTGTTTATGTATGTTTGTTAAAATTGTTGCTGAATAGTTGATGATGATATGCTTCTGCTATACTCCCTGCTATACTAAATGAGGAAGAGCTGCTTTGGAAACATGCTTCAAATTCAAACCTCAACTTGATCAACAGCAGCAGCAGGTCCATTTCTATCTCCACGTGTTTGAGGGTTTAAGTTAGTAGTCGATTAGTACTGCAGGGGAAGTTGGGGGAACCACTAATTTTTTTCATCGCTGGTACTGAATGTTGCATCTGCATTTTTTTCCAGGGTTTCACACATCAGATGGAGAGAATGTATAACATCTTTATTGATGAGAACAAGCAATGGCTAGCACGTAAGTTTATATACATGTATATGGTCTGCCTTCACACTTGGAGTTAGCAATGGTTAGCATGCTAGATTTCCTTACAAGAAATTCTTTCAACTTATGGATATCATAGGTCGAAATGGATGCATTAGCTCTGCTAGAAACAATTATGACAACTGACAAGCGACTACCTAAACTAGTTTGTGCACTCTGCATTCGATAAAACAATTGTATTTACCTTGCAGTGGTAATTCTTCACTTGGTCTCTTTTTAGCATATCCTATGTCTCTCTTAAATCACTTTGTTGTACCCACTAATAAGCATGTGTTTCTTAATCTTCACGCCCTGAGCAACATAGGATTTTGTTTATGTTTCAACATTTGCTTAGGATAGGGACCCTATATCAAATACTCAGTTGTCCAACTTTCAACATAATTATTAAGCTTTGCATATTTGAGGTGGCTGATTTCGAATACACGGATCAGTTTTTAGTATTAGAATCCTATCATACTTCTTCTTCTTCATCTTATGTCTATCCGTGCTTCCCAACAGCTCCGAAGCGACAAGGTTGCCCCAGACAGAATTAAACTTCTCAATCTCAAAATCCCTCGATTCCAATTACGAATTGTGAGGGTGTTTTAGTTTTGGAATCCAAGGAGCCTAAACGAATCAAGCAGTAGCAACTCAGAGATGGGTCTTTCATCACGGACATATATGAACCAGCAGAACATAAAAGGGCCAGTTGCTATTCTGTGGGACATTGAGAATTGTAGTGTTCCTAGTGATGTTTGTCCCGAAGATGTAGCTGGCAACATAAGAACGGCTTTGAGAGATCATCCCATTATTCAAGATGCGGCAATCACATTGTTTTCTGCCTATGGGGATTTTAGTGCCTTTCCAAAGCGTCTTAGAGAAGGTTGTCAGAGAACTGGTGTAAAACTCGTAGATGTCCCCAATGGAAGGAAAGATGCTGCAGACAAGGCCATCCTAGTTGACATGTTTCTCTTTGCACTTGACAACCCTCCACCATCTACAATCTTACTAATCACTGGGGATATCGATTTCTCTCCTGCTTTGCACATACTTGGCCAGCGCGGGTATACTGTTATTCTTGTTATCCCTGCTTCTATGGGTGTATCATCTGCCCTAACAAAAGCTGGGAGGTTTGTTTGGGATTGGCCTAGTGTGGCTCGTGGAGACGGATTTGTGCCTCCTAAAACTCAAATATCACGTGGCTTGTCCCAAGTTGCTGGATATGTCAGGGGGTTTCAAATTAATGGAAACCCGGACACCCAAAATGATGAAGAAACAATTGTGGATAGGGGAATAGCAACACGCAATGAGGATGCAGCTCAAACAAAAATCAACCAGCGGAACTCACATAATCGCCACTCAAGATCAAGAAGTCCCCCATCTGGTTTGAACGATGTTCCAGGAGTGCCAGCAAATGAAGAAGACCATCCTGGGGACATAAATGGTCTTAAAGGTCAGTTGGTGAAATTACTTGAGCTCTCGGGAGGTTGCCTACCCCTAGTTCGTGTTCCTGCAGAGTATAGCAAAAGTTTTGGCCAGGACCTGCCATTTTGTGGGGCTGAATATGGTTTGAGCAAACTTGTCAACCTTCTCCACAAAATGGCTGATATAATGACGGTAGAAGGGGAGGGAGACAAGAAGTATGTCTATCTCTGTAATGCCGATGACAGACATGAAAAGGTAGAAAATAGTAATCAGTCAGCTGTTTTTCCAGAAAAAGACGAGAGAGGTATGGGATGTGAAGAGAAGACTGTAGATACTAACGGATGCACTACCAAAAATGATGAAGAAGCAAACTCCTACTCAAGGAACTCGGAATCTGGTTTAAACGACGTTCCAACGATGCCTGCAAATGAAGAAGAGCCAACAACGTGGGTCCAGCTTCAACACAGGGACATAATTAATCTTAAAGGTCAGTTGGTGAAGTTACTTGAGCTCTCAGAAGGTTGCCTACCCCTAGGTCGTGTTCCTGGAGATTATCACAAAATCTTTGGCCAGCAGTTGTGCATGGCTGAATATGGTGTGAGCAAACTTGTCAACCTTCTCAAGAAGATGTCTGATATTATGACAGTAGAAGGGGAGGGTGGCAAGAAGTATGTCTATCTTCGAAAAGCCAATGACGGACACGAAAAGGTAGAAAACAGTAATCAGACCGCTGTTTTTCCAGAAAAGGATAAGAGTAAGGTATGTGAAGAGGAGACCGTAGATACTAGCGTGTGCACTCCCCAAAATGATGAAGCAGACTCCTATTCAAGGAATCCACAATCTGGTTTAAGCGATGTTCTAGCGATGCCTGCAAATAAAGAAAAGGCCCCTGGGGACATAATTAGTCTTAAAGGTCAGTTGGTGAAGTTACTCGAGCTCTCAGGAGGTTGCCTAACCCTGTTTCGTATTACTGGAGAGTATAACAAAATCTTTGGCCAGCAGTTGTGCATGGCTGAATACGGCGAGAACAAACTTGTCAACCTTCTCAACAAGATGACTGATACAATGACGGTAGAAGGGGAAGGCCAGGAGAAGCATGTCTACCTGCATAATGCCAATGACAGACATGAAAAGGTAGATGATGGTAGTCGATTAGCTGTTTTTCCAGAAATTGATGAGAATAGCAAGGGTTGTCTGAAAGAGACCGTAGATATAAAAGTATGCACTATCCCAGGATGCTCCGCTGATGAGTTGTCAGACGATAATAAGAGAGTCGTGGTTGGACCAAATGACAGTCTCAAACAGTTTAAACAAGAAATACTGGAGCTTCTTGTCAGCTGTTCATGTAAAATTCACCTGGATAGTTTGGAAGAGATGTACAAACAACGTTACAAGAAGGATTTATATCATCAAAGCTGTAGTGTGAATAATCTGGAGGAGCTGATTGATAAGTTATGGGACGATGTTAATTTTTATGAAGAACAAGAAAGCAAAAGAAAATTTCTTGTCCCCAACTTTGCGAAGTTGCGTTTTCAAACATTTTAAGGGTCATAGTATCTGCCCATATACCAATATCAGCTTTTCTGTTCTATTTATGTTACAAAGCTGAGCCTGTAATTGTCTCCAGAGAAATTCATTCATTTTGGTTGCATCCCTAAATTTTTCTCGTTTCTCTAACATTGTTTGATAATTAAAAGAGTTCAACCCAAATTGACTTTTTATTACCAATCAGCTAGCTACTACCCGTGATATCATACGAAAGAAACTGTGTTTTTGTTATGGACCTTATGGCGAGCTGAATATAAAGAAGTCCATGAGAAGTGGACAAGAAATGAGTCGTCTTTATGCTGACTTTTGATTGCTTTTTGTGCTGCCAAAGTTACCCCATGGAAGCAATCTGCAACCTCTTCCTAGTCTTAGGATCTCTCTTCAAGGTACACTTAGGGATGTACAAATTTAGGGTGCAAGTTGGGAATAGAATTAAGTGTAACCAAGAAGATAAATCCCTAGGCTTTTGTATTACCTTATCAATTTATGAAAATGAAAAAAATAACCCTTGCTTCTTCGGTTGAAGTTCAAAATTGTAACCATGCAATGACTTCTGGAACTTCTAACTATACAAATACGGAGTAGCAGTCTTTACAATCCTCCGCTTCTCCACTTTGGCTACCTCCCTCATAATTTTCCAGCTTCATTCCCAGATATGAATGTTCAAAATTTTTGCAATGACTTCTGGAACTTCTTACCCATCAGTCTCACTCCGCTTCTCCAGTCTTGCCTTTCACATTCCCAGATATGAATGTGGCATTTTTCGCATAAAAACAAAGGGTGAGTACACCATCAATAAAGAAATAATTTCTTAACAACAATCAATGAACTTTGGACATAAACAGGCCATAGAAAAAAAATCCTAAAATCCAATCTAGTTCCTTCCTGACCTAAACAATCAATGAAGTTGGGACATAAAACAGGCTTTCTACTTCATTCAGGTCAAAATATGTCTAACTGTGTCACCACCACACAATCTACTACCCCACCACAACAACAACATGCACCACCACTCACCAAATATTCCAAAATTCAATCTAAAAGACCCTAATAATCTCCAAAACAGAAACTTGAACAAAAGATCTTATACCAGCAAACATAGTATATCTAGAACCTGTTTTCACAACATTATTCCCTGATTCAACGAATTTCTTGTAAAGCCCATGAATATCTACTTCTTCTGAAACAGAAATACCACCAAGAGTGAAATCTCTGAACCCAATTTCTGTTGTCACACTGATATTACTGTGAGAGCCGCCCACATCTTTCCATGATTTTGTGCTAGAGTTGGATGTCACAGGACCACTATCAACTTCACATGCAACCTAACAAGGATGTTTTCTATGATTCCCTCCGGAAAATTCACTTCCATCACCGTAGATTAATATTTTGACTGACTCATCAATACTAGCAAACAAGCAATAAACTTACGGGATATAAATGAAATATAGTGAACTTAAAAAAAATAAAGAACAAAAAAATAATTAGCTGACCTTTTTTTTCTTGACGTTTTGAACCAAGAACGAAAGACATAAGCTAAGAAAGGTCAGTTGATTATCTCTTTTGTTCTTCGTTTTTCTTTGAACTCACTATATTTCATCAATATCCCGTAAGTTTGTTTCTTGTTTGTTAGTACTATATTGATCTTCAGTGACAGTACTGGACTTTCCGAAGGAAATCATAGAAAAATCCTTGTTAGGTTGCCGGTGAAATCAATTGGACGATGCAGGTGTGTATGCAAGGTATGGTGCAAGTTATTGAAAGGAGACCCTAGATTTATTAAAGTTCATCTAAATCATGGTACTGAACTTAACAAATTTAGCATCATGCTTTATTCCTTCAGTAGCAATAAAAATAAGAACATTTACACCATAAGTTATCTATCATTATCAACCATTTGTAGTTATATATAAGAACAATAAAAACAAAAAAAAACTTAGTGATCTAGTTCATGTTGATTACCCCCCATTTGAATTGAAATATATATTTGGAATTGGGTTCTGGTCTGAAGGAGAAAAGAGAACCACAAAATGATTCAGGGACCGGAATGCAGATTGTTATTTTATCAGATGGAACAGTTACTTCAACGAACTATCAAGGAGTCCAACTAGGTGGTGCTCACAAAGGGGAACTACCCAGAACCGTCTTCTGATATATTTTACAGATACCCAAAATACATAATTAAGAAGAAACCTTACACACTTCCTTCTGGTTTTTCTGCATGTTACTTTTGTTGTGTTACTGTTAATTATAGCTAAGGTCAAAAGAGCTATAGGCAGTTACCATGAAGACAAATTACTGAATTAGGGAAGAATAAAATGAATAGGAGATACAGGATATATGAGTTATAGAGACAAAATATTGTGCAAAAGTAAAGATAATAAATAGATAATTCAGTAAGACTGTAAGTTCTTACAAAAGCATCGACAACCTCAAAAATTAAAAGATACAGAGTACGGACCCACATTACATCTCACAAACAAAAACAAAATGTGAAGTATATCTCTAATCAAAGCAAATAAACTATACCTGCATTTTAGCTTTGAAACCGACTTGGCCAGCATGCTCGACATTTTCAGAACCCGCCATATCAAGAAACATTAGTCTTCCATCAACCAATGGGACATCCAGGATTATCTGCACAAATCCAAATAGACTAGTTAACCCTCAAGAGACAGAAAAACTCAACATGGCTAAAATAGGAAAATGAAAAGAAGTTCAAAATTATGACCATCATTACAATTAGTACTCTTTACAATCCTTCCTATCCCCTTTGGCTACCTCCCTCGTAATTTTCCATCTTCACATTTTTCGCCTTCTTACTGATCATCTCTAGTCTTGCCTGCACACCCAGCATAAAAACAAAGGGTAAGTACACAACACAACTATTTGTTACACTGTGGCATACACTTCTTACCCAACACCAGACACCACCACCCACTAAAGTTTCAATCTAAGAATATCCCAATAACCAACAAGACTAACAACCTTAACCTTACAAATGTTTAAGAGCATACCGAATGTTTCACCGCCAGTAGTATTTGACAAAAGAGCATAAATTCCTTCAAAGCTCTGTAAACAATCCCTGGTTGTTTAGCACAACCAAACATAATACGACTCTTACCAGAACCAGCTGGTCCATAAGTCATTATAGTACATTTAGAAACTGTTTTTACACTAACCCTTGATTTGACGAATAGATTGTAAAACCCATGAAGATCTTCTTTTCCTAAAAGAGATACCGAGTGAAATCTCTGTAACTAATTTTAGTTATCAACCGATAGTACCGTGATCTGAAGTTGTAATCCTGAGATGCTGGACGCGGCCAATTACTTCAATTGGGTAGGTTTTATAGCCGATAGTGTTGGCGTCATTAAAGAAAACTTACAATGAAATTTTGTAATTTATCCTTCTTCTTCTTCTAAAAGTTAGGGTTTTGTTGCTTTCTTTTAAGAATTACAGAAAAGGCTTCTTCTGAAAAGAAGGGGTTTTGGCCTTTTGGGGATAGAAATAAGAGAGAGAAATGACTGGGAGAGAAAACAAGGAGAAAGAATAAATGAACAGAATCCTTAACTAGACTGTGTTAAACCAAACAGTCCTGGGATCCTTAGGCCCGCCGGTTCCAATGGGGGTGGCTAACCCACTTATATGTCATGCCAGATGGCCTGGTCCGGCAAACTGGCCGCGCCATTATGGGAACATAGCTAAGCGATCGAGTCTCCACCAAACGGTAGAGGCTAATCGCTATTTCCCCTCCTCCCCCTATAAATTCAACCATTAAATTCAATTTAATCACACCTCGTATTTCACTAATTATACACTATCAACTCTTTTGTACCTTAACTAGAAATAACCCGTGCCGTAAGGCATGAGACGATACAATTTTGGGTCATAATGATTTAAATAAATACTATAAACTATGATAAGAATTATTTTGACCCATGAGAACTTGTAGTAATGAAAATTTTAGATATATGTTATCCAAATAATTATAAATTCGGTATTGCCTTGAATTGATCTGTGATAAGTGTATAGTGTTTCTTACATTATCCAAGTCTCCTAAATTATTGGTGGTGCACTTTCAGAAAGAAAAAAAAAAAAAAAAAAAAACTACTATCCTCCGTTTGAAGACCCTAATTGTAGCTTTGATAAGGAAATAATTTGTGTTTTATTTACTACATATAATTTAAACAAAGTTTTACTCTCATCAATTGTGATTCTTTAAAACATGTAAAAATATGGAACTTGGCAAGGTTTAAAATTTTAGACTAACAAAACTCTTTGGGTTTAATAAGAACCCATCTACACTAGAATGCTTGCACGGAAATTATGACATCCAAAAGTTCCTCAAAAGTTTCCACTAAACATTGAATACATGAGTATTTCAAATAAAAATCGACACTGGAACAGGAAAAAGGTAGTCAACTATAATCTTTGTGCACTTTTATTTCAGAAGTACGACTAGTTTACACACTTGCTCAACATTAGACTCTATTAGAAGTAACACGCATACACGTTATTGTTCGAATTTTTTCTTGATGGTATCTTATCATATTTAACTGGTTCCCGAATAAAAAATATGTTTTTCTATTTATGTTGATAAAATTTCTAATGTTGTTCTTTATCACATTATTATTCGAAATTTCTCTAGATGGTATCTTATCATATTTAACAGGTTCCCGAATGAAAACTATTTTTTTTTCTATTTATGTTGATAAAGATTCTAATGTGAAAAAGGGAAATATCCAACGGGTTATAAATAGATGATTATAGTTTGTAGTATGTTTGACATGTTGATACTCTTAAGCTAAAAATCACTAAGAAAATAAGTTGGGAATAAGGAAATCAATTGGAAATGAGTGAATGTGTGTGGTTGAAGAAATATACTCATCTATTTATAATGGTCACTGATTGAATGCATGTGCTATTACATCTTAATCATAATGTGGTGCACCCGTTACATAGCTCTCCATAATTAGGGATGTTTTTTTTTTCTTTTGCATGTGCAATTACTCGATGGAGCCAAAATAGGGCAATATCAGATGGTGCAAAAATTGATTCCATAATTACTCATAAGTTTCAGTCTCATGCAGCGTGAAAAAGGGCAATATCCGCTGCATTCTTCTTAGTGTGAAAAAGGGAAATTGCCACACGCACAAAAAACGTATCAAGAATTCCGGAAAAAATACTGATCGCAGAATTGCAATATAGTTTGTGTCTTTCATCATTCTTTCTTCTTCTTTTTTCTTCTTTTTTTCTTTCTTTATTTGAGTTTAGCTTTTTTTTATTTTTGTGCAGTAGATTTGATGGAAAGATAGCATGACAGGTAGTTCGATTTTAATGTTAGCATATGATCAAGAGTCGGAGATCGATTTTAAGAAGGATGATAGAAACTGTTTCTAACCCTTGCCCATAAGTTTCATCCTTCCTTTTCTGGGAATAACCGTTGTTTGGGAAGCTCATAAGTTTCATATGCTAACATTGCTTTTGTTTATTTGTGGGAGTTTGGTCTCCTTTTGTTTGTGCTGTTCAGGATTCTTTCCCTTTTCTTTTTGGTTTTTTCTTTCTTTGAGTTTAGCTTTTTTTTTTTTGCTTGAGCATCATCCTGCAAAAGGTAGCATTACAGGTAGTTCGATCTTAATGTTAGCAGTCGGAAATCGATATTAGTAAGGATGATAGTAAATGTTTCTAAAGTTCTACGTGCTTTGGGTTTTACATTGTTTCTTTTTTCTTTTTTCTTTTTTTGCAGGATGATGAAAATTTTCCGGTGAGTCATATTTGTTACTCATTGTTCCAAAATACATTGAGTATAATGAAAACCATTATTTGTATTTTTTTTATTCTTCCCTTTCCACAATGGGTATGATTAAAAAAAAATTTAAAAGATAATTGTTTGTATTTTGCAGGTTGGTAAATGATGGATAATTGTTTAAATGTTATAGGGCATATGCCCCGTTAATGTGCGGTCCATTAGAATAGTAGGGTTTTCCCTTATCTTGTATAAATAGAATATTATACATGTGTAATAAGGTTCCCTCTTTGACTAATAGAAAATCCTTCTCTCTATGCTCTTTCTCCTTTCCCCATTATCATGCTGCAACACGTCATCAGCGGGAGTTCTACCATGAAGCTAAAGTTGAAATCAATGATTTTTTTTTTCTCTTACTTTGCGATCAAAAGATTAGAGGGGAAAGGCTCCATTTTAGGGATTACGTTGGGGATATCGGGTATTACCTAAACTTTTATTCTTCTTTTTTGTTCTGTTCAAACACCATGTTCTCTTATTCCAATGGAAAATGGTGATGGTTTGATGTGTCTTCTTTATAACATGAAATTTGATTTGATTAAAAAACAAAAAAAAGTTGATCTCGTATACATGATCTCGTATTATGTACTACTCTGTCCTATATATGATCTATGAGAAGCCTGACTACTTCCAATCCTAATTGTCTTTATATCTAACCTTTGTCCCCATGAGTGTAAAATATGTTATTTGTCCCTTTTCATGGTTATGTAATTGGTTTGGAGCAGGTGATTTTATAATATTTATTTTGTCATATTATCACATGTATGAAACTGATGCGCTTGTTTATATGATTTGCCGTGAAATTGTTGTCCAATTGCTAGGTCAGAATAGTTTGTGATTCAGTGAAACCATGATTGAAAGTTTTTCAGATAATTGTTATGTGTGACTAAGGTATTGGTTGATTTTTTCTATTTTTTTTTTTAATCATCTACCATACTCCTCTTTCCTGTTTTTTTTTTGTTGTTGTTACAATCCTTGAGGAAACGAAAATAAAAATAAAAATCTATTGTTGTCTTGATTGCTTTCGTTGTTCTCCACTACTATTTGTCGTACGTATTTTCTTACATGTTGTGAAAAGTAATAATATTAATATTTATAACTGATTGTTCCAATGTATCTGTGTGTGTAAAATGCGATGATTTGTTTAGTGCTAGTATGAACCTATGGTACTATAATGTAAATCATGTGCTACCTATAATCTTTGAGTTTTGTATCCATGCCATAACTGTTATTATCAATTTGCAACGTATGCTCTGTACTGATATACGTTTTCATTTTTTTTTCTTTTTTTTGCAAATTTTAATAACGTATGTGCTACGTTCATGTGTCATGAATGTGACATTAATTAATATCGGTGGGGAAATTTGTTTGCTGTTCCGAGGAGAATATGATCCAACTCGCTGATCCAACTCGAACCTATTCCAGCTGGTGTGACTGTATCTTGTTCCGCCCAAATTCGGGTCCTATCATGTTCCCCCAAACCCGGGTCCTGCCATGTTCCAGTGGTTCTGTACTGTTCTCGTTTCTTGGGGCGTGCGCAATCAAGTCTATTCCGGTTCTGTGTAAGTATATCGGGAACCAAAGATTAAGGTATGTAACTAATGTGGGCTTTGCTATTGAGTACTTTGCTGAGCTTATTTATTTGTTTAACATTGAATACTTTGCTAGGTTTTTTTTATTTTTTTTCAGAATATGCCTAGTTTTGTTTATTTTTTGTCCTAAAATAAGTCAACATCATATAAACAGTCAATTTAAATTATTTTTATTGATCTCGATCATTAAGAATTTTGGTCTTAATGTTATTTGTTCTCTTGAATATGATATTAGATATATTGGAATAGTGTATTTTGTTTAATTGGTTGTACCAACTCAATTCCAATGTATTCATTTGGGGCTTAGAAGTACTTGAGCACCATTATTGGATACTTGATATTTTCCCAAAAAATTTGAATGTTCTGTGGAATGTATCCACTTACTTGACTATTAATCTGTCAATAGTTTTCAAACATACGTTCAAATAAAATCACATGTATTCCAATTTTTGTGGAAGAACTCACAAAAGATTATACGAGTCAGAAAATTTTCATTTCTCTACTTCATCCATAATACTAATGAACCGGTATATGTTGAAGTATGACAACAAGAGAATTAATTATCTTTAATAATATATTCAACCTAAAGTAAGTGGTTGACATGTGTAGTGATTCTCTTGGCCTAATGAGATAAAGAAATTTCTCAAATTAAGCTAAATGTAGCAAAATTGAAAATGGAAAGAACCCCAAAGTAATGAGGGTTAGACGTACCGACTCATATAAAACGTGTGAAAAGGGACATATATATCTTGAAATGACACCAAAGTATAGGTATCAATTGAACATGGGGTCAGCTGAAATGTAATTCTAGCTCCCATCATAAATAAAAGAGTTGGAAATGCACCTGGTCCTAGGTGTTTGTATATACAATATAATGTGTATGTGAATCATAGTAACAACCAATTTTCACATCAACTTTAATGGCAACAAGAACTTTTCCTGGCCAATTGACTATCTTATCGAGTGAAGCACTGCTCATTTTTTTCTTTCAAGATAGAACAAAGACGTCGCAAAATCTCTAGATGTACCAAGAGATAATCACACCTTGTTAAATTCCCAAGTAACCCGTGCAAATGGATATCATGTGGAACATCAAAATGATGAGAATGTAATTGATTGCATCTTTTATAGTCTCTAATATATTTGGAAGGAAATATATTTTAGAGAAACTAATGGGTCAATCTAGTGCAATATAATTCACTATAATATTTGGATTATTAAATCATATCTTGTATCTTTGAAAGTTTAGAATTGTTTAAAGATATAATTTAATCTTTTTCAACATCTTGCTCTCACAATGTAAATGTTGATTATGAAACTGAACTCATTAGTTGTGCTTAATTAGACAATTAATGCTTTGGGCATAACCATAAAGAAACTTTGGTTGTGACATGATGATTGTTTTGAAAGAACTCATACAAATATCACTTCATTTGAGTGAATGAAAATGGGAAAAAGATTGACAGAATGCAAAGTGACGACATAACTCTCAATAAGTGTTTTCTAAATTACTAGATGCACAACCCCCCTTCCCATTATGCTTTTAGGTAAAAAAGCATATCACTCATTTTTACAAAGTCTTCATTAAAACAGGATCGAGACCATCCTAAGATGCAAATGGTGAAAATTCCATATTACAAAGAAAACAAGGTGAACTTTAGAAAAATACTCATGCAGAATGCGGACCATTAAAGTGACTTATGGCTCTGGTGAATGTTTTGACATTTTTGGACTAGTTATAGTTCTCAAGAAATTTGTGTTTGAAAACTACTAGCACATAGCACACAATGCAAAGTGCAAAGGCTAACCACCCTTGTTAATGCTAGAGAATTTACATCAAAAAGACTTGATGAAATATTGCATGTTTAATAGGATCAATATGGAGCATCTTATACCCAATGGTCTTGCAGAGGATACCATCAAAGGTTACAGATGGTTCCTAAGGAAAGGTTATGTGTACCAACCTATGTTTTATTGCTTTGGGGATATGCAATATTACACGCATCTTATTTAATTTGTTTTTAGAACCCAATATTAGTCAACCTTTTCTGCGTACCAGTTGGTAACTGTATTTAAGCCTGACATTCATGTTTTTACGCATTTTTGGTTGCACTATATATGTGCCATTACGATCCCACATCGTACTATGATGGGTCTTCAAAACTGTTAAGTAGTTATGTTGGAAATAAGTTCCCAACAGTTATCCGCATTTTTGAAACCTTTGGCAGGAGATCTCTTACCGCTAGATTTGCGGGTTGTCATTTTAATGAGACATTCTTCCCGTCATTAGGGGGAGATAAGAAAAATTATTTTCTAAGGGAACGACAGGAATTGTTGTGGTGTATTCCCACTATGTCTCATGTTGATTCTTGTACTCCACAAATGTAAATGTGAAGTGACAAAGAATAATAGATTTTCAGAATGTACACTAATGTCGCTAAAGTGACAAGATCATACATACCATCTGCAAATATTCCTGCAAGGTTATAAATCCTCAGTATGGGGTACACCATAGACTAAGGTGTTGCAACTACACTTGGTGGAAGTGTAGTTAAGGTCGTGGCCCCATAAAGAAAGATGGAGATTCCACTTGGTTCGATCAATGCTCACCTAAAAAGGAATTAGATGAGTAAGGCACAACCTAATTTGTATTATCAATGAAATCATCTCATTTATTGTCTCTGACTATGTCCATGAATCAATACTGGAGGACGCTCCGAAGTTTTAAATGATTCTAGAGAACAATGAAATCCTGACGGATTATGAGAATGCACATGAGTCAATGGAAGGATCATGCGTGCACAGTGATGATATAATCCGTAATTAGTTGCTCCAGAAGTTGAGCACAATGAGATCGAACCATGCTTTATTTTGATTAATTTTAAATAAATGGCATATTTGGCCTACACAATCCAGGTAGAACTTAGTTCTTTGGAAAATACGGGTATTTGGTGTGGTAGTGCTAACCAACCAAGTGTAAAGCCTATTGGACGTACATAATTAATTTGTCATAAAACATAATGAGAAGAAAGTAGTCTTAAAGTACAAAGACTCGCATTGTGGCGCGAGGTTTCTCACAAATCCCTGGAATTGTTCTCTTGTAATGAACGTTATATAGTTCCGCTACTTAGTTAGCTTGGTAATTTCCAAAGGACTTGAAATGCAGCATATGTATGTGGTTGTTACGTATCTCTGAAAGAATCACGAGATAGAAGATATTTACAAAAGTACTTGATAGAATTTTGTTTCCCAAATCAAATGACTCTAAACCAAAGAGTGTGTTTGCAGTTAGATTGAACGCTCACTTATAGATTCAAGCAATCAAGCAGATGTGGTATACCCGTATAAGTGGCTATTTGATTTGGAGGGGATACACAAGTAAGTTATTTTTCCTTGCGTGTTCATAAGAAAGTTCCTGATTTGGAATTGTAGCTATTTATGTTGATGTTACAGACATGATGTGTACTCTTGATGCAACAAGAGACCTTAAAATCTATTTAAAATCCGAATTTGAGATGAAAAATCTAGGGAAATCTCGATCGAATACTGAGCTTGTGGTATATTATTCCACCAGTTTGCATATGTCTAAAGTTGTCAGGAAATTTAAGAAAGACATGCATCCTGATATCACTCTCATGATTAGTCGAGGTTCAAATGTAAGTTAGTAACCATTTCGTCCAAAGGAATATGACAAAGATGTGTTGGGAGATGAAATTCCCATATCTAAGTACAATAGATGCATTGTTGTACTTAGTGTAATGGTGTACTCGATCAAATTTTACATCCTCAGGGAACTTGTTAGCTAGATATAGCTCCGCGCCAACGCAACGTCATTGGAATGGTATAGTGAATGTAATCATGTACTTAAAAGTAACCATTGACGTAAAATTTATTTATCCCTACAAAGACATTAAAAGGAATGCTAATAAAAGAGCAATCCAAAAGTTGTTGATTATGAATGAACAATAATCTCTTCTCCAACGAATGTAATCAGAAGGAGATATGGTAGATTATTTTCTAGGTTATTACCGATATTCAGTTTCGAAAAGTACATGACTAAAGGAACTGTCTGGAACAACTCTGAAAGTAATCAGGGGGAGATGCCGACATCAGGGGGAGGATCCAAGGATATGATGTCGACATATTTAACTTCGAAATTGAAGCTGTGTTGTACTCTTTTTCCCTTCGATCGAGAATAGTTTTTCCCAAAGGGTTTTGTTACTCGACAAGGTTTTTAATGAGACAATACTAAAAACATAAAGTATGTTGAATGTTGAAGACATAAAGATCGCGTTGATATTACTAAAAATATCTGAATCAAATAAATGAAACGTGATAGTCTGTTAAGCAACGTAACCTCCAAGATCAAAAACATGGTCTTATAAGCTTTCAAGTCACCAAGGTACAGTGTGATAAACTCATTTTGACTGCATTAGACTAATAAAAATTGTCTGACATCAGGGGGGAGCATCTAATGGTGTGTTGAACTCTTTTCCTTCACCGAGGTTACTTTTCCCCGCAGGGTTTTGTTACTCGGAAATGTTTTTAATGAGACAACAACAAACATCGGGAATTTAATTTCCCGACTAAGGTTATTGTATTTCCTAAGAGGATTTTCTACCTTAAGAGTTGTGATGAAACTAGTCAACTTTAACGGAGCAAAGTGATCATTTGCAGTGGATCACCTTGACTTGCATCTGTCATGTTGTGCTCTTTTCCCTTCGCCAAGGTTTTACCCCACTGGGTTTTCCTTGTCAAGGTTTTAATGAGGCAACATATTCGAGTCTAACTGTGTTCTATGTTTGTGTAATATTGTACTCTTTTTCTTTAGTTCAGGTTTTTTCCCTTTGGGTTTCCCTGACAAAGTTTTAACGAGGCAATTAACTTAGACTCATCGATCTGTGAAGATCGTATTACATGTGATGAACTACATGTAAAGTAAGTGACAACATATGAAGTACTACATGTGAAGATTTGTACCAAGGTTTTATCCCATTGGGTTTTTCCTTTTCAAAGTTTTAATGAGGCAATTGATTTCGGCATAAGTCATCAAGGAGAGAACGACATTTGAAGAACTACATTCAAAGCAGTATATGTGAAGCACTATGTATAAAGTTTTGTTATTGAACCGCACAAGGAGTGTTATAGGGCCTATGCCCCGTTAATGTGCGGTCCATTAGAATAGTAGGGTTTTCCCTTATCTTGTATAAATAGAATATTATACATGTGTAATAAGGTTCCCTCTTTGACTAATATAAAATCCTTCTCTCTATGCTCTTTCTCTTTTCCCCATTATCATGCTGCAACATTAATGATATTTTCCCTTTACATTGAATATATTTGTAGTTTTTGATTCTTCCCTTTTTAAAATTTTTTTTTAGATAATAATGACTTGTAATTTGTGTTTTTAAAGACATGGGATGACATCTATTTTTTTTCATTTTTTTTCTACATGGGTTAATTGAATAGTATGAATTCAAACATTAAATCAATTTTATGGAAATTCATTTGAGGATCCCACTAAATTTATTTTTAGGTTTATTAATATCTCTATAATGAATATCTCCATAATGAATGGAGGTTGCAAACACCACAGCCGCTAGATGTCCTCGGATGGGATGAGACTAGGATGGTCAGATCAACTGTTTGTCTCTCCAAATGTTATCCGACCGTCCAAGGATCAAAAACCTATGTTGTTTGTATTATAGATCCTCGGTTTATTTATTTAGTTTCAAATCAATGGATTCTTCTGACAAAGAGGTGTGTATTCATATGGACCGGTTAACAGTGAATATTCGTTCAGGCGTTGATAGAGAACTAACCAACACTTTGTTGCAGTTATTTCATCGAGGCAGATACCTCGAGATCCAGAGCCAAGATAAATATTCACAAGAAGATATACGTACGGGGTAGGGATGATTTCCACAAGAAGCTGATACACGATTATTTTCTTCCCGACTGTGTGTTTTTTGATCTAGATTTCCAACTCCGATTCTGCATGCCCCGACATTTGTTGTTAAAGATTATTGGTGAGATTTTTCAGTTAGAACCTCAATTTAGTTATCAATATGATGCACTGAATATTAGAGGTCACTAGTTTGAAACCCGTGCTACGCACCAGGACTGCTGGAATTTCTTACAACATTGGTCATGCCCACTAAGGCGGGGCTTCTCCCCGCACCCGTCCCAGTAAGAGTTCTTATAACTTATTATAGAATTGTTATCCAACAGATTGACAATTAACAGTTAAAACTTTCTAATAATCCTATATAATCTAAACATCTCACATATAGTTTTGAAAACTAATTTCAAGCAATCTAACATAACAATAATCAATTTTACAAAATAAAATAAAATAAATAGATTTAAGTAATCTGTAGAATAAAATAGTATAAACTATATATACTAAAGCATAATTAGATCTTTTTTCTTAGTATTCGTGTACGCATCTGGTACAATGAGAATTGATCCCCAATTAATGAGGGGGCTTCACTCAGTACTCGTCCAAGAAAGGGTCTCAGTTAACAATCGTACTGTATAATGAAAACACCAATTATCATTTAGTAGTTTAACAGTTGGAACCAAAGTATTCACCCGTCCAAGAAGGGGTCTCAATTAATAACTATATATAGTGTATAATGAAAACACCAATTATTATTATATAGTAGATTAACAGTTGGAACCAAATTATTCACCAATTACGCATTGTTTAGCGTGTTGGAGATTAAAAAATCCTTTTAAAGCAAAAACTTTTGAAAAATGATGCCAACTTTTGAAATAATCATGTAGTTCATTGCATTATGAATATTAGTACTATTGGTTAAATTAAGTACTTCATTACATTCTCAATATTAGTACTATTGGTTAAACGAAAAATCATACTTGTTATACATTTGTATCGATCTCTGATATTGGAGACACTAAAAAGGACGATGTTCATATAAAATAGGTTGCCAACTTTAAATAATGCACAATATATAAAGTGCTTCCCGTCAAAGAACATATAATCAAGAAAATGCACTGATATATCTTTCTTCGAAAATCTTATATTTGCGTTAAGAATCAATGAAGCAACTCAATTGATCTTTCAGGCTCCAACTTCTTATGATTAAATGAAAATCAAACTCATTATACATGCCAATATCTGATATCAGAGGGATTAACAAAGATCATAATATTAATATAAAATAGATTGCCAACTCTAAATTGTGCAAAGCATATGAAGTGCTTCCCATCCAAGAAGGGGTCCCAATTAACAACTGCAGTGTATAATCAAAACACCAATTATCATTTAGTAGATTAACTTTTGGAACCAAATTATTCACCAATTACGCATTTTTTAAATTGTTGGAGATTAAGAAATCATTTTAATAAAAATACTTTTGAAAAATTAAGCCAACTTTTGAAATTATTAAGTAGTTCAATACATTGTCAATATTAGTATTATTGGTTAAATGAAAAATCACACTTGTTATACAGTTGTATCGAGTTTCCCGTCAAAGAAGACATAATCACGAAAATGCACTGATATGTCTTTCTTCAAAAATCTTATATTTGCGTAAGAATCAATGGGCCAACTCAACTGCTCTTCCAGGCTCCAACTTCTTATAATTAAGTAAAAAATCACACTCATTATTTAGATATTGATATCTAATTTTAGAGAAGCTAACAAAAATCATAATATTAATGTAAAATAGATTACCAACTTTCTCTCTCCTCCTTTAAAATGCTAAGTCATATGAGCTCCCACGTTGCACGGTGAGTGTGACACCCATCTCAAATTAAATTAGATAAAAGCTTTCAACTACAACAATTTTGGAGAAGACAAGTGTCGTAACGTTATTGGTCGAAGATTTTTTTTTTTTTAAAACACCCCCTTAATAGAGAACGTTATTGGTCCAAGCCCCCTGATTTTAACAGCCTAATACTAAAACCGTTGGCAACTGTTAATAGAAACATGGGTGTACAAGACTTATGTGTTGATTTACACCTAATTAAAGCATTACTCCGGGTTTACATCAAATACTTAACTGAACGTTAAGTAACACCGTCAAGTTGAAGAATGCTTCCGTTAAAAAATCTATGGGGTTTACCACACGCACATCCTAAAGAAGTACAAAAGACGAGAAGATGCACATAAAAAAATACGAAAATTGAAATGACAAACCCCATTGATTGTTATCGTTCCTATATTTCATATCAGCACAAAAGACCTAATCGATATGATTTTTTATTTTTATTTTTGATCGGTAAAGAAAATATATTGATCAAAAAAACGAGAGTACAAAAAGACTTGTACTACCCGGAGAGTTACAAGGAAAGGACAAGTAAAAATGCTACTCACTAAGAAAAGAAAGAAGAAAACTCTCCTAATCGATATGAAATTAGAATATCAGCACAAAAGACCCCATTGATTGTTACCGTTCCTAAATTGGGTTTGCTGTTAATAGGATAAATATCAGCACAAAAGACCCCATTGATTGTTACCGTTCCTAAATTGGGTTTGCTGTTAATAGGATAATCAAGTAGTGCAGACAACTAAAGTACAAAATCCATTAAAGATCGAGTTGCCAAACTCACTTATTTACATACATAGTATGATAATCAGATAGTGTGGACAATGAGAGAGGAAGAAAAAAGATGATGTTTGATGGTTAGCAGTGGTAGATCACTAGATTACTAGATTTGTGATTATATTATTTATTTATCCAGTATTGTTTTTTCTTTTTTCGTTGACAGACTTTAGGAATTAGATTAGAGATGGAGGAAGAAGGAAGATCGTGTTTGCCCTATAAAACGGTGAATTTATTTACCCAACAAAAAAAGAGTTATACAGTAAAAACTCTATATATTGATACTTCATATGTTAATAAACTCTATATATTAATAAAAAATTATGGTCCCAACTTGGATCAGTTATAAATAGTAATAAACTCCATATTTTAATATTAATAGATTTTTCTAGTCCCACCATAAGAAATTTACCTCCGTATATTAATATAATTTACATAATCGTAAAATTATAATCTTTTTATATCAAAATTTAAGATAAAGAAAAATATGTATCCATAGTCGTTTGAGAAAAGGATGTAATATTTTGTAATGTTATCGCATCTTTTGATTTGTTTATGCGTAAGACCTCGTTACTATTTGCACCTTCTTGTTGAATCCAAAATATTTCCAACTTGTCGAGAATGTTTAAAGCTTTTTGTGGAGAAACCTTTTTTTTAGTATACCTCCCTATATTAATAAACTTCATATATTAATAATTTTGTGAAGTCCCAAAGATATTAATATATGGAGTTTTTACTGTATAAAAATTGATTTGTTTGGTTGAGATGGAATTTAGGGAAAGTGGGGATGGAAAATAGGTAAAATCAAATCAAAAGATACACCATAAGTTTGCAATCCTCGGTTTTGCAATAATAAGCATACCCATGATTATAGTGTCCAACGACTTCCTTGAACTCTTCCGTAAACGGATTCAAAATGATAACGCCTTCCTTAGATGATCTATAGTAAATCATACCATGAGTCCGTGACAAAAACCTAAAATTCCTTATTTTTACAATAATACATAAGCGATGGGGCGAGACGAAGCCGAGCCACACCAAATAATAAATTCTAAGCGACGGGGTGAGGCGAAGCCGAGCCACACCAAATCAAAAATAGATGGTTTTTGGGTCCGCCCGGTACATAGCACGAGCACCAAATCTAGTATGGACATAAACCCGTAATAGATTATTTTATGTTAAATCATCCTATAATATTTTGCATGATAAGTCTGTTCAAGGAAATGACTACGGAAAGTCCAGTTATCTCTTAAAATCCAACATTTTCTATGGAAATGTTTCAATCATTGTTTGCCAACTAGAGATAGACTTTCTACATTTTTACCAATTTTAATAATATATATCTTTTGCGTGGTGACAATGGTGAGTCCGCTGGTGTAGTTTTGAAAGTGGTAAATAAAAGTTTGTTTCTCAGACTTGTGAATGGTGATTTTTAGGCTAAAATTCTAAAACTAAAATAGAAAACTCACTAACAACAATTATAGCAAACTTAGACAAAGATGATATCAAGATTGAAAGAATATTGAGACTAAGATTCCACTAATTTCCAATTTCAAAGTGATTAAATCCAATAATTATAATTATGTAATTTTTGCGTTTAATTTGATTCTAAGAGATTGCAATATTGCAACAAGTAGATTTTGAGAATAACAACTGTAAATCGAAAGCATAGAACATCATTAACCTAGGGTTAAGTATGCTCTATAAAAAAAAATCATAATTGTTTAACAAAAACAATCCAATCAATTTTCAATCAACGAAAATAATCATAAAAATAATTTTTATAATTAAATAAATAAGAATATATCACTTTTTGTTGGAAAAATAGCTTCTCATATTGCCTCAGCAATAGGGTTTAGCTCCTCATTTATCAGACCAACCTGGGTTTTTAACTCGGAAATAGCCTGATTATTTTCTTGTCCTATCATGTTACTAGCTTGTAGACTTTGTTCTATTGGTAGCTGAAACTTTGCAGTTTGCTGAGTTAACAAGTAAAGAGACTCCTTTAAACCTAAGATTTTCTTATCCGACTGATTTTGAAACTGAGCTGGTCCTGAAGGATTCTTAGTATAGCCAAAACAAGGGGGGGCATTTGAATTACTATACTTATCTTAACTCTGTCCCTTTGACTGCCAAAGGTTTGGATGGTTTCTCTAACCAAGATTATAGGTTTCTGAATATGGGTCAAATTTATGACGGTTATTGAATCTAGTGTTATGATGAAGAGTATTTGCTTGCTCTTAAATAGTCTGTTCTTCCCAAAAAGGCTCCACTCTACCACTAGTGTGACTGAATTCTGAAGCTTCTAACCTTTTAGCTATAGCTGCAATTTTAGCATCTGATTCAAAGCCTCCTTTTACCCTTATTAATGTTTCCTTTGCCAAGAAGAATTGTTTTCTGGGGTTACTTACTATTTCCCCATTGTTCGTTTTTTTTTGGGAAATTTCATTCAAAAATGTCATCGTCGCATCAACAATTTGGTTTTCAAACCCACTTGTGCACAGAGATTCAACCATGGTTTTTGTCGAAAAATTTAAACCCTCATATAGGATCTGAACTAGCCTAACCTTTTCTAAACCATGATGAGAAAATTCTATTAACAAATCATTGAACCTTTATAGATACCAATACAAAGATTCTCCCACTTGTTGAGAAAATTTGCAGATTTGCGTCCTAATAGACAAAGTTTTGTGCCTAGGGAAAAACTTTGTTAGAGCATTGCTCGGTCGAATCGCAAGTGTTGCTATCTCAAGGTTGTTTGTCAAGTTTAGTTGCCAAAACTATAAGTCTTGATTTCTAGTATACTTATAGCTAAGTCTCGGACAAGAATAGTAAGTGTAGTTGAGCTCTAGACTCCACGTCATTCATCAAATGAAAACGAAGAACTACTCAATGGAACTTGTGGAACTTCATCAACAAAGAGGTAAGTGCATACTTGAATTTATCTATCACTCAAAAGTTATCTATTATTTCTCCTATTTTGAGACAAAAATCGTATTGCTATATAGACTTCAATTATACACATTTGCTATTTCGAGTCGAGTTTATCTCGCTTATCTATTTCTTGAAATATGTGTTGGTAAGCTTTCACTTTGGCCAAGTTCATCTTTACTCGTGACGAAAGTCATTTTGATTATTTCAATAACTTGAAAATCGCATTGATGAAAATAGTTTGTGGATAACAACTATTATAACACCCTCTAAGAAAGTTTCAATGATTGAAATGAGAGTTTAGAACAAGTAACCATGTTTGGATATAAACATAGTGTGATCTAACATTTGTGTAAAAGTCCAAAATCGGGAACCTAAAGTATGCGTACCCATACGCGTATCGGCGGTTGTTGGAAACTCGGGAAAGTATAAGTACACGTACGCATACTGGTGGAAGTTTCACGTCCGTGAATTTATGCTGGAGTTTGGAAGTGTGAATTGGAATGCGCACCCATATGCATACTAGCGTAACCAAACTCGGTCAGCCCACTTAGGTATGCGTACCCATTTGCATACTTAAGTAAGTTACTTTCTAAAATCGGTTTGTTCATGAACTAAAACATTTATATAATAAGGAATGCAATCTTTGCAAACCGTGGCCATAATGTTCATGAATTTATTTGAGTGAATCAAAATCAATATTGCTTCAATTGTGTCTTGTATACTTCTATAAGATTTAAGCAATTGAACAACTCTCTATGTAGTTGCAGGAATTCCTGCACTACACCCCTCACAAAAATCCACAATTATCAACACATATTTGAAGATTAAAAACAACACTTTATTGATTAATTCTCAGAAATGTTACAAGAAATGGAAGAAATCAAGAATACAACCGCTCACAATAACTTTCTCTCTCCTCAAAACTTTCTCCAGACTCTAAAAAATGATCTCCCCTTTTTGGGTGTAATAGTTCACTTTATATAGAGTAGTTACACAGTGGATGACAGCTAAGCTGTCCTTTAATTTCGGATCTGACTCGCGATATTCTCGCAGCAGTTGTACTGCTTATTCTTGCAGATGTTTTAATCTTCGCAGGATCGTCATGCTCTCCCCGTGTTTCTACCACCGTCATCCGTCACGTCATTCTTTGAGTCAGTCTGCGATGCTCGTAGAGTATTTTTTGAAGAACTCGTAGAAACGTTGTTTATAAATTTCGCAAGAGCACTGTTGTGGCGATATTCTGATCCTACATCTTTCCTCTTCTCATATCTTTTCTGCGAAGGGTAAAAGATCATGAGAAATTGAAATCTTTTGAAATGCCGCAGCTGTCTATCTATTCACGTTTTTTTGTTCTGACACGTATCTGCATCCCTCACCAGATTTATTACACGTATCTTTTTATCCATTCAACTTATGACACGTTCTTTTCAACCGATGCGCTCCAACCTTTCATGTATTTTCTTTGCATTAATTGCACTTATCTTCTCGAGAATTTTTACCTTCTATATATATCTTCTTCACTCTTCACTCTTCACTCTTCACTTTTCTTATTTTTACTTTCTTCTTCCTTCTCTCTGCAATCTATCCGCAAATTCATTGTTCTTCCACAAATTCCGCATCTGCTGCTGTTGCAACCTTTCTTTTGATCTTCTACTCTTTTATTCATTCCCATACTTACTAAGAATGGCTCCAGCTGGTCGTAAAAATCTCATCGCCTTTGAAAAACTGCAAAAGAAACTTAAGGACGAAGGTTTTGCTTTATCTACCATTCCTGATCAATACCCTAAAGCCAAACTTTCCATTAAATTATTTTTTGATCATCCATGTTCTCGCGAGAAGGTTATAGTCTCGCTAGGTCATCTTGAAGCTGGTCTTCCCATTCCTCTTTATGATCCTAAGCTCCCTTTATTCTATGAAATAATTTATCATGTGAGATTCTCACGTGCCATATATCAGTTGAGTGGGGATGGCATTCGTCTGATGCTGTAGTATGCTACTCGCGGTGCTGGTAAGAAATCTCTTTATCCTGATAAAGCGAAGAATCCTAAATTCGCTGATGTTCCAATTATTCCTGCGAAGTATACTTTAGAGAATTTCTTCGCAAATTATGATATAATCCCCATGAGGAAAGATAGAACTTGTTGGGGTGTCCGCTTACAAAAGAAGGATGACATTGCTGAATATAAAATTCTCATGTTGGATATTGAATGGCATCCGGGTAATAATCAAGGTCCGTGCCATTCTAGTGATGATAAATGGTGTATTTTCCCATTATTTCTAGAGGGTCCCTACATCTGCGGTCCTCATGCTTTACCTGCGAATATCGCAGAGTACCAGCCATGGATGTTCAGCTGGCCTGAAAGGAATAAAGAGGTATGTTCTCTCAATTTTTTGCATAAATTATCATTATCATCTTCCTCATGCTTTTATACTCTCGCTGACTACTCCAATTTTTTTCCAGATTAACAGGCTAAAAACTAGCTACCAGAAGTTTGGGAAGCCCATTACTTTTTTAGCTCTTAAATTGCTCACTGATAAAGTAAGAAATATTTCTTTATGATTCTTAATAATATATTGTTGCCTCTATTTCTTATCTTTATCTGTGTTTGCAGGTTATTGAAGAAAGAGAACTTGTTAGGGCTGCGAGAACTAAGGGGAAAGGCAAAAGTGTTTCCCGCAAGGATAAATCTGATGCTCCTCGCAAGGAGAAGTCTGGTGCTCCTCCTTTAAATAAAAGAAAATCTCAATCTCCTTCTCCTTCAACTCCTCAATCTATTGAAAGTTTAAGTGACAATACTGATAATGACAATGATGATGATGATGATGCTGATATTTTTCCGCGAATGAATCCTCTCATCCTGAGTCTTCAATGGCTCATCTATCCGGTATTTTTGCTAATACCATGCAAGTAATTGGTGATACCCCTCTGACTAATGATTGCGAGTCTATAACTGCCATCTGCGATGCCCCTCTCCTAGAGAATAATGAATCTCTTCGCGGGGTATCAAGATCTATATCTCCAAATTTCCTGCATTCACTTAACAACTTGGTAAATTTTCATACTTACATTTTCCTTCTCTTTATTTTTATTTTGACTTAAGCTCGCTGTATTATTTCTCAGGCTGGGAAAGATTCTTGTGTTGTTGTCTCGGACCTGGAGAGGAGACGTGCAACCTTTGAAAAGAAGAATGATGTTCTTCGCGGGAAAAATGAAAAATTGGAATCTGCTAATCTTCGCAAGAAGGATGGAGAAATTGAAGATGAAATTTCTGATCTTCGCAAGAAAAATGAACAGCTAGAAATCGATGCTTCAAGTGACAAGCAAAAGATATTCGATCTTGAAAAAGCTAACCAACAACTCTATGTTATGAATTCTTCCCTTTTTCTCTTAATTCTTTTATCCTATTTTAGCTTATTCAAGCAACCATTTTTGCAGATATTTATGGTCTTACTGATGAGGCTACATTCTTCCGCTCTTTTCCTGAACCTGTAGATGAGGATACCCTTCTTGATCGTCTTAATAATTCTTTAAGTAGATTTTCAGATGACCAAATTAAATCTCTTTCTATAGATGAACTTAGATCCAAACTTCACCTCTTAAAAATTGAGCATAGATTCAACTTGGGTTTAACCAATAAATTTAAACGCCTTTATATTGATTCAAAAGAGGAAACTAATAGATTAAGAAGCAAGAATAGTGATCTTATTGACGAGAATGACCTTATTGCTAAAAATGGTGCTCAAGCTTTAGCAGATTTCCATAAAACTCTTCTCAATATTCAAGTTGAAAGAGATAGACTTATTTGCGAAAATAGAGATCTTCTTGAGAGGGAGAATCAAATTCTCTCCTGCCTTCTTATTAGCAATTATGACGAATTTACTTGGACTGCGAAAATTCTTGACAATGCCAGAAACAATTTAGGCGTAGATGTTAGTCTTCAAGTTGATCATTCTGCCCTGATTAAGGATATGATCTTGCAAAGAGAAGGTTGTTATTCTTGTTTTTCCACTAATCCATTTTGTAGCTGTATCTTCACTATTTTATTAATATGTTGTCATCTGTTCGTAGTATCTGAAGAAAACTTTTGCCAAAGAGTTAAAGAGTTGGAAGAAGAAAAAGGAAATCTCGCAAGACTTCTGTCTTCTCGCAACGAGAAATGTTCCAAATTCAAGAAGCAACTTCAGATTTCTCTGGCGAATTTCAGCAATGTTCTTGTTGGTGTTCGCAATGATTCTATTAAGATGGTCTGCGATGATCATAAAATTCCTTATTCTACTTACCCTTATCTCGCGAATGAAATTCTAAATAATAATACTGACCTTGTCATCTCCGATGGCGAAGCTGAAGAGTCTGAAGAAGATGAAGATGAAATTGAAGAAGAAGAAAAATTTGGTGAAGACAATGATGGATCTAAATAGTTTTGTCTTCCTTTTTAATCTTTTTTTTTTTGATGCTAAAGAGAAATGTTATTAATGAAGAGGCTGGATTACATTTGTTCTGTCCTTTTCCAATGCATAAGCAATGAAATTGGGTGGGTTTGAAATCCATGAGTCTGAAATTTTAAAAACTCTCGCATGTCTATCCATTTTATCGGCTGGACTATTACAATTCCTACTAATAAACTTGCATTACCATAGTGGGTTCCTATCTAAGAACAACTTCATATCTAGGATAATTGTTTGATTCTCCTTTGCTACCTTGTGGTGATCACCATTGACCGCTTCCACAACAGATTGTGCATCAAGTTCAAAGCGTGCCTGCCTTATGCTTTCCTTGTCTGCCCATTCAATTGCTTGCAGCAATCCACCACATTCAACAGCCTCCGAGTTCATGTATTCATCTGTGTAGTTGCATCTCCCATATTCGAAATGACCTGCAAAATTGCGCACAATTAATCCAATGCCTGAATGATGAATATCCTGCAGTTTTTTATAAGAGGCATCACAACATATCGAAGTATATGGTTGGCTAGGGAAACTCCAATGAGGAATAGGATGTCGGCATTTCTGGGTCGATTCTGATTTCTTATGCTTTACTGTCATTGTTTTTCCTGTTACCATGTGCAAAAGCTTTGCTCTTCTGATAATTCCAATCGGATTTGGGTGTATATTTTGAAATGTTTGGTCGCATCTTGCTTTCCATATCTCCCAGGATGTGTTGGCCATTTGAGTTAGCCAATCATCCACTAAGTTGTTCATCCCATCTTGAAACCAGCTTCTAATCCAAGCTTCCACAGTGCTTCCATTGTTTTGTATACTATGCAGTGCTCCTGGGACTGTAAACCATACAGCTCTTGAGTAATTGCATTCCATGAGAATATGCCTTGTTGTTTCAGGTCCTTGTTTGCATATACCACAGGGTTCTCCAGTGTAATTCATCACTCTGGACATCCTTTCATTAGATGGAAGTATATCGGTAAGACATTTCCACAGAAAATGTTTCACCTTAGGTAAAGTATCAATGTTCCATAGATGTCTCCAGAATTTTGCCTCTTATGCATTATAAGGGTTTGCATCATTTTGTTTGATTTGTAGAAGCTTTTGATATGCTGATTTTACTGAGAATCTTCCATCTCTTGTTAATGCCCATAATAGCATGTCCTGACCGTGTAATGGAATTCTTATTTTGAGAATTGAATCTGCATCTTCCTGACTGAAGATTTGTTGCACTATATGCGTCCTCCAAGACTTTGTATCATGATCAATCAGGTCAGAAACATGTTTGTACATTGCAGCTTCTCCCAGTGCTACTGCTGGTAATGGTGGTGTATTCTTTCCTGGTAACCAAGTATCCTCCCATACACAAATTTTCTTCCCATCTCCAATGCTCCAGATGCTAAATTGTCGAATGAAAGCTAGCATGTTAAAAACACTTTGCCAGGCCCAAGAGAAGCTCTTCTTCTTTTTTGTATGCATTGCATTAGTGTTTGGGAAGTAGCACTTTTTCATTGCAGTCGACCAAAGTTGATTTTGTTCATTACATAGTCTCCAAGCTGTCTTAGCTAAGAGAGCTTTGTTGAAAGTAGATAAGTCACGGAATCCCATACCTCCTTGCGACTTTTCTTTGTTGAGTGAAGGCCATGATACGAAGTATAAACCTTTTCCATCTTTATTTCCCCACCAAAACGTATGTTGGGTTTGATCCAGTTCTTTGATTATTGTTCCTGGTACTTTAAAAATTCTCATGTGATGAGATGGCATAGTGCTAAGGACACTCTTCACCATTACCGATCTTCCAACTTGATTCATGAACTTCCCGTTCCATCTTGACAATCTTGCATTCGTTTTGTCCACAAGACCAGAGAATGAAGTAGTTTTCTTCCTGTTTAAGAAAAGTGGGATACCCAAATAATTTTCATCCATCGACATTTTTTTCATTTTTAATCTCCTTAGTAAGAGTCTGCAGTGCCGTGGATGGATATGTTTGGAGAAGTACACTGCTGATTTTTGGAAATTCACCTGTTGACCTGACACTTTACTAAACTTGTTGATTACATCCAGCAAAGTGTTAACATTTTGTATATCGGCTTTTGCGAATAGTAAGCAATCGCCGACAAAGAGGAGGTGCGTTATTTCTGGTGCATTTCTTGAGATTTTGATGCCTTGCAGCTTCTTTGAGTTTTCTGCTTGAGCCACTGATCTTGTTAGAACTTCCATTGTGAGAAGGAATAAATAAGGTGATAATGGATCACCTTGGCGAATACCCCTGGATGACTTGAAAGGTTTGCATGGTGTGCCATTGAGAAGTATCTGAATTTCTGTTGTGCTTATGCACTCATGGATCATAGAACACCATTTGCTGTCAAAACCTAGTTTAAGCATGACATTGTTGAGGAAGTTCCACTCAACTCGGTCGAAGGCTTTGCTTATATCCAATTTTAAAGCCATATAGCCTTTTTTAGTGTTCTTCCTTTTCATACAATGTATGATTTCTTGAGCCAGAAGTATGTTATCCCCTATCTGTCGACCTGGGACGTAGGCAGCCTGCATTGTAGAGATGATTTTCTCAAGATATGGCTTTAATATGTTCTCCATAATCTTGTTGATGATTTTGTATGTTGAGTTGCAGAGGGCTATGGGACGATAGTCACTAGCAGAATGTGGAAGCTTGGTCTTCGGTATTAAACAAATGTTAGTCTTGTTCATTTTTTTCAGAAGCTGTCCCGTATCAAAAAAACTTTATATCATATTGACTACATCCTTTTTAACAACACCCCATTGAGTTTGAAAAAAACCCGGTGGGAATCCATCCGGACCGGGAGCTTTCCAAGGTTGCATACTTTTGAGAGATGCTTCTATTTCTTCCACATCCGGAATTTTTGTAAGTGCCATGTTGTCGTCGCTGGATATACAAGTTGGAAGGACATTCAGAAATTCTTCATCATTGCTTGGATTGGAGGTGGTCATTATGTTTTGGAAATGAGTAATGAGTAACTGCTCAAGATTGATACGGCCACTACACCATGTTCCATCAGCTTTTTGAAGAGATTCAATTCTATTGCGAGACCTTCTTTTGTTAGCTTGAAGGTGGAAATATTTTGTATTTTGATCTACTTCCGCAAACATAGTATCCCTTGATTTCTGCTTATAGAACGCTTCTTCTCTACTATGCCACTCATTAATTTCTTGTTCAAGCTCCATAATCCTTCCAGTGTTGTCCGTGTTGCTTCCTGGTTGTTGTAAGATTATCAGCTTCTGTTGGAGAATATTTAACTGTTGATGGATGTTGCCAAAAGTGATTCTATTCCACCGAGATAGTACCCTTCTTGTTTCCCCAAGCTTTTGATCCAGAGAATAAGCTTCAGAACCTCTAAATTGCTTGGCCCAAGCATTGTTAATTTGAGTCTTACAAGAGTTATCCCGCAACCAACACTCAAAAAACTTCCAATTTCTAACATTTTGTTTTTCATTGGGAGACATATCAAGGAAAATGGGGCAGTGATCAGATGCAAGAAAGGAAAGGTGCTTAAGACAAGTATTTGGAAAATTTATCAACCATTCATTATTTATGAGGCCTCTATCTAATCTAGATTTTATCCTTCCTGTTCCATGCTTATTACTACTCCATGTGAATGGGATTCCATGAAACCCAAGGTCGATTAATCCTATATGATGAATGGTTTGCGCCATGGGGAAAGCACGAGAAGTTGAGCCATTACTATTTATTCTTTCTTCGCTATTCAAAGTGATGTTTAGATCACCTATCATGACCCAAGGAGCTGATATGTTGTATAAATTACAGATATTCTCAATACAGTTCCATTGTATGGATTTCTCTTTTGGGTATGGAGAACCATAAACACAAGAAAGAAGCCATTTTGGTTTAGCTGGATTACTACAAACTAAGCAATGAAACATGTTCTTGTCTTTATATAAGATTTCAAGATCAAAACCATCTTTCCACAGTAAGCAAATACCCCTAGATGTTCCAACTGAAGGGACATAACAGTTATTTGGAAAGTTCAAAGGTCGTATATGATTGAGAATTTTGTCTGAGTTAACTTTTGTTTCTTGTAAAAAGATTATATCAGGGTTGAGCATTCTATTTAGATCTCTTAAATAGTTTCTGGTTTCTTTGGAACCGTAACCATTGCAAAAGCAAGAGATAACCTTCATGATCTTGAGTTTCTCAAGCAAAGAGATGTTTTTGATTTTGAAGACTGTTAAAAATTCTACAATAGGAAAATAAAGAAAACCAAGTATTGAAAATATTAAAGGAAGTAGGGTTTTCAGTAGTTACCTGGGCAGATGTTCTTTGGCTTTTAATTACAGGGTTCAAGATAGTTGCACTTGGAATATCAGCTTCCATCAACTCAGCACCGTTGTTGTTCATAGCAGTATGAATAAAATTTTCCCTAGAATTTGGAGATATGACATGCAGGTTGTGAGGGTTCATAGAAGGACCTTGGTTAAGGCTTGAATTCCTCATTCTTTTGTTTTTCCTAGAGTCATCAGCACCAACTTCTGTTACCATTTGTTGAACAGGAGATTCATCCGTACAAGCATCATCATCTCTGACGTCATTAACATCCATCTCCTTTCTAAAATAAGCTTCATATTCCTCAGATGACAAGCTGTCTAAGTGCAACAAATAATTTGTTTGCATGCAGGTATCATCCACATGATCAATAACCCAACATTTGTTGCATATATTATTTGGTTGTAGACACCAATGATATCTAACCCATGTTTCTTTTCCATTAGCAGTTTTCCACCAACCTCCACGATACAATGGGTTTTTTAGATCTATCTTTATTCTGGCAGAGACCGTATTCCCATATCTAGGCCTGCAGTTTTCCGGTTTAGTTGATATTTTTGTTCCCATGTATGCTAGAGCTTCATCTACCACCGCGACATTCAAGTGTTCCAGCTTCAGGTACTTAAACTCAACAGTGTAAATTTGGGTGTTGAATTTGTAATCTTGAATAGGAATTTGAGGGTCATATTTCTGAGCCGCGAATAAATCCCCCCCAACAATCCAAGGACCATTGTGTATGATTTCATCTTGCTCTTCTTCATTATTTAGTTTAACCAACATCAAGTTGTATCCCATGACTCGAATCTCCTTTCCTCTATATTTCCTTCACAAAGAGTTAACACCAGCTCTTATGATTCTCATATCAATCTTTGTTTTCGACTTCAATTGACAAAGTAAAGCATTCGTCCATTCATCTGCAGCATTATTGATGTTCTGTGTAGAACCCACCACGCATCTCTCAGGTGCTGGAATGGCAATGGCTGCATTTCTTAGTTGTCTAGAAAGGATGTTTATGCGGTTTTCATTATTTGCAGCCATGAAAGGGTATTTAGTGGCTCTGTTGATGATTTTTGTTGTGGGGTTTGCGTGGGAAATTACAAAGGAAGGAATTCTTGTATTATAGATGAGGAAGTTTATTTGGTTGGTTTGTTTGCAAAAGTCTCCCGCTTCAAATCTTTTTGAGATATGGAGAAGTTAATGCGATGTTTCTTCACCTTAGAAGTCAAGATGTAACCATGCTTGTTTTTACTTTTTCCTTTATTCACATGCCTATGGAAAAGCAACAAATTAATGCGTCGTTTCTTCACCTCAGAAGTCAAGCTTTGGTACTGTGTACTGACACCTTCTTTGAAATCGACCTGCCTAAGATGTAGCGCTAGTTTAGACCTTGCTGGGTTATTAATATTAGCATGGTTGGCCTTAAAACTAGCATGTGTGTGATATAACAGCAGTTTAACTCGCAGAAAATGTTGAAATATTGAGTTGCCTATGACGTAACAGTTTAGGGGGTTTTGACTTTTTTCTTGATTTTGAATTATAGCATTGCTAGCATGTTTGTATTGTCGGAGCAAGTGTCGGTGTACATGATTTTGAAATTTGTATTTTTTGAAACGGTTTTTGAATCGGTAAGGATGATGATGATGATACTGGGTTTGAGTTTTGGATGAAAGATTATGGAAGTAAGGATAAGTGATTTGGTTTTAGGAAGGGGAATGTTGATGACTATCATAAGAATGTTGTCTATACGATTGACTATTTTTTATGAGATTTCCACTGCTATGAACCATCTGTACTGAGGAGATGGTGAGCACCACTGCCATTAACACCACTGTCTTTATTCCAAGTGCAAAATACTTAAAACTCCACCACTGGATTCCCTGCAACATACTGGCCAAAATCTGCACAGGAAAAAAATTAAGCTTTCATCAAAACAAGATTTTCTTTAAAGAGAAGTAGTGAGTTAACATTAAAGGTGAAGTAGAAATCCGTTATCAGAAGTAGAAATCAGTTTTCAGGAAAGATTTCATAAAGGGATACTCATCCATGGTATTGTTCAGTGAGGTTACTTCATTAAGAGAATTTACTATTTGAGAGAGGAGAGAGGGTTTTCAATCGATCTAATTTCTTCGTCTTCCTTTTTAATCTTTTTGTAATATTTGTACACTTATCCCTTTCTCCTTGTAAAATATTGATGCGAATTTCTCTAGCATCTAATGTTCTTTGGTGTATAGATCTGCATACATTAGAAAACAATTCATTTTTGCAATATGGCTAATCAATATGTTTACTAATTTTTTAATTATCTGCGTAAATTTGTCATATAAAGATGAATAATAATTTTATCATTCTGTTCATTCCCATACTTGCCTCTGTTATTCATCTGTAATATGAAAAATTGAGCTGATTAGTTACGAATAAGATTTGTTTGTAAGTTTTTGCCTCAATATATGCGTAAATATCGCAAGTCATATATGCTTACTCTCATGATCTCTGTGTAAATATCGCAGTCATTCAATCTTGATCTCTTGTGGTGTTATTTTTCCTTCCTAGTTAAAGGTCTTATTTAGCCACATTTTTTTTTTGGCGACAAAATCGCAGGACGTCTTTACACTCGCATGTGAAGATCCATTGATCTTTCCTTATCCTTATTTTGTCAATTTATTGCAACAATATGACATGCCTAAGTTTTCTTGCGATAACAAAGCCCCATGACATTGCCGTATTGCGATGAAATCGCTGGACGTCTTTACACTTTCATGTAAAAACCCATTGATCTCATCTTATCTTTTTCTCTTGGATTTTTGCCTCTGTATGATTTTTGCACAAATATGACAAGCCTAAATATTCTTGCGAATATAAAGCCTCATGACATTTGCATCTTAAGACACTTATCAGATCCCTAGAGGGTGCCGCCCTTATATTCCCCCTGGTTTCCCCTTCAAGGAGGCGTACATCGGTCATACAAGACTAGCTCCTCCCATCCGGTCCTGAAAACAACCAGTTTTTTTCGCATCCTCTTATCCTTTTTGCCTATATGGCTTATAGTTACGAGACTTCACCCTAGGTGGGGTTTTCTTTGGGCCGAGTGCATCATAGCCAAGACTTTCCAAGAATGTCCAGGGTAGTTTCATATGCCCCGGGCACCCTTGGCTCAACCGTGTACCTCGGCGCCTTGGTCATACTTTGCACTCCTTAAAAGAGACCTTCGGCCGTCCAAATGTTAATATATATATAGTTGGAAATCCAAAGTATCTCTCCTGGATAGGTTTTCTTTAACCCCAACATCTTCATGACTCAGGTTCCAACGGCGGTATAACCTTATCCCTGAGGCATGCATACATATACCCCCTTATATGACGTACTTTAGGTCTTACATTTGCCTTTTGCGAAGTTTTTGTTCGTGAACTAGGGTGTATGCCATAAAGGTCCGTCCCATTCTAATGTCTCTGCGAAATTTTATTCGCGTTTCTGCGAAATTTTCGTGTTTCTTCAGTCTTTTATTTTCTCTTTTTACATTTCAGCTCTTGTATAATTTTTCAATTTCATCTTTTTCACTGAATCAAAACATATTTTTGTAAAATTCTCTTCAACAAATCATTTATACATTTCTCATACTTCATGATTTAAAATTTTTACCTTTTCTACTTACTATTTTCTGCTTCTGCTTTTTTTTTGCGCTTTGCTAAGTTTTCTCCATCCGTGAGACGCTCGCCATCTATTGGTTTCAGCATATGTTGACTTCGCAGCATTCCTTCTTCTCGCCGTTCTACTGTATTCACCATCAACCTTTCACTTCTTTGCTTTTGTTTGATGTTATGTTTCCAGTTTCTGTTCTTCGCAGCCCTTTCCTCGCAAGATTCCATATCAATTTCATAGCATTTTTTCCTTCAACCCAATCTCCATTGATGACTCCAACACCGCTGGGATATGGAAATTTAATGCACTGGTGGTAAGTCGATGCTACACCTAGAATCCCATGCAGCCAAGGTCGGCCAATCAAAGCATTGTAAGGAGATTCAACATCGACAACACAGAAATGAATCTTAGAAGATATTCCATTCAATGGAATTTGCATTGAAATTTCCCCTTTGGGCTTGTTGGCAGTACCATTGAAACCATAGATCTTATAAGTCGATGGTATTAGATCCTCATCTCTTCCTCCCATGGTTTTGTAAGTATGATAAAATAAGATATCCACTGAGCTTCCAGTGTCAATTAGAACTCTGTTAATGGCCCAAGAATCTTCAGCTTCATCATCCTAATTTTCTTCATCTTCTTCTTCTATCTGTTTTGGGTTTATTTCTAATCTTACCACTAGTGGGTTATCATGCATCTCTCCAGGCTCAGGTACTTCTTGTGCAGTGAAAGAAATAGTCTGCTTTTGCCACTCTTTTAATGGCAACGCTTTTGCAATATTCATTATCTCTCTTCCATCTGTATCTCTCGCAAAGACTCCGCTTAAAACTTTGTCGTGGAAGTCTTCTATAGTCTTGTATGAATGTATGATGGAGTTACAGGATAGATTCTTCGCTTTTGCTCCTAATTCTATCACAAATGTTTCTCCTCCTTTTGTTGTATTCACTCTGCGAATTTCTGGAGCTGGGGGTAGTTGCTGAGACTGTGGGTGATCTCTTAGAAAATGGTTTAATTTTCCCTGGTCTATTATCCTCAAAATGATTCTTTTTACATTCCTGCAGTTGTTTGTTGTGTGACCATGAAAATGATGATAAGAACAAAATTCTAGACTTCGATTATTTGGATGTGGTTCTTTTCCCATATTCCAGGGTACGTGTATGTCCTCCATCAAAATTATAGCCTCCCAAATTTTCTCCATGCTAGCATTTAGAGGTGGCATCTTAATTTCTTCCCATATTATCTTCTGACTTCCTTGCCCTCTATAATAATTTTGTCTCTGACCACCATAAGTCTCTTGCGGCTGATCAAGCCTATGAATTTTATTATTTCCACCACAACTGAAGAAATTTCTTTCCCTTTCGAACTCTTCTTGACCTCTGCTTCCCATAGCTACTAATTTCTGTTGTCCATCATCCATACTCTTTTCGTGCTTCACCTGCGAAGTGCTCGCTACTGTATTTATTAATCTGGGGAGTAGACTTGCGTTTGCTGCGATTGAGCTAGTGTTTGCGGTGGGATATGACTCCATCTCATTTTGTTTCTCCTCCAATGAAATGTATTCTTCTTGTAACTCTCGCAGCTCCGTCATGGTAATTGTATTTTTGATTCTGAAAATTTGTATATACAGCAGATTGGTTGAAAACATAGCATTAATGAAAGATAAAATGAGGTATCTCTCATCTATTCTTCCTGCCATTTCACTACACATTATCTTCCATCTTATGGTTAGATGTTTCAAACTCTCTCCAATCCTCTGCTTTAGCCCAAATACATCTTCAATACCGGGTCGCGAAGAATTGTTGCTTCTATACGCCCCCAAGAATGTGGTTTGTAGATGATTGAAACAAGTTATAGTGTTCTTGGGTAACCCTTCAAACCATTTCAGAGCTTCGCCAGTTAGGCTGGATGGAAAATATTTTCACAATACAGCATCATGGTTTTCCCACTGCAGCATACACCTAACATAAGACTTGATACGTTGAATAGCACAAGTAGTACCATCAAAAATACTGGTTAATGCTGGAAAGTTGCACTTTTGGGGTATTCCTCCTAACTGTACTTCTTGGGTAAATGGAGTTTTCGCAGCTTCTTTAATGGCTTCATCAAGTTGTCTTCTGCCTCCCTCTCTTCTGTTATTTAACATTCCCCTCATTTCTGCTATCTCTCTTAAGATATATTCATTCCCAGCTAAATTTTGTTCCATTGGCCTTTTCAATGCAGCTTCCCTTCTTCTGCGTTCATGTCTTTCTTGCCCTGCGAGATTTTGTGCTTCTTCTTCATCATATTTATTCTGCCTTCTTCCGTGATTTTTTTCCTCACCTCCTTCCTGAATTTGCAAATGATTATGTCTTCCATTTTCTCTTTCGTGATTTTCCTCATTTCGCACTGTTTCCCTTCGCTGTCTTTCTATTCTCCTTTGTATTCTATCATATTCCTCATTAATATTACCATTGTTGCGATTTCGTGCTCGTCTCCTTTATCGATTGTCATGATTATTCTGACGTATTGCTTCTTGAAGCTCTTTTTCTCCCACTTCTGCTCCCAATCTATCTCTTTCGCAATCTTGACGTGCTTGTTCAACATAATGTCTCTCAATTTCATCCTCAATTATTCTTCGGTTTCTTAGAATTTCTCGCACATGTAATGTTCTTCTACCTTCTTCTCGATTTTCTCCACCGTCTTGGTTATTCCCCCTCCTTGATTTCTATTATCATATCTATCATCCACAATTTCACCACGCGGAATGTAGTGATCATTAATCATCTCTTATTATCCACAACGCTGCTCTTCATTTGTATTTTGCATTTCCTCTCAAATATTTTCACCAGCATTTCTCACAAGGGAATTTCGCCTTTCTTCTTCTCTAAATGATCTTGAACTTGATCTTGTAGTACTTCTCGATCTCCTACTTTATAATCTCAAATTGTCCATTCTTAACTCGTGATTTTGTCTTGTTAAATTTGCGCGTTCTTCCGCCTCTAATCTCCTTTCCTCTTGTATTCTTTGTCTTAGAGCCTCTACTTCTTCATTTTCGTCATCTCCATGAATTAGATCTTCAACCGCCTCTTGATCTCTTCCCTCTCGCCTTCCATTTCTTAATTGTCGGTTTTATGCTTCTTCCATTGAATCTGATTGCCAAGTATGCACTCTTACTAATCCATAGTTCTATCTTGTATCGGTGTTTGCTGATTTGGCTGTTGAACTTGATTTTCTCCATTATTTCTTGTTCTATTGCTCCTTGTTCTTAATTTTGAAGATTCTCCTATTTCATTTGTCCCTTCACCTGCAATTCTTCTACTCCTCCTTACGGTTGTAGGTTGTTCTGATGTATTTCTCCTTCTAGCCATTCCTTCAATTTTGATGTATTAATGTAAATCACGTAAAAAATCTTCTCTAATTTCTTCAAATTCTTACAAATCACAATTTCAATTTTTGCTTAGAAACATCCCTGTTTCTAGCGCCATTATGTAGTTGCAGGAATTCCTACACTACACCCCTCACAAAAATCCACAATTATCAACACTTTATTGATTAATTTTATTGATTAATTCTCATAAATGTTAAAGGAAATGAAAGAAATCAAGAATACAACCGCTCACAAGAACTTTCTATCTCCTCAAAACTTTCTTTAGACTCTAAAAAATGATCTCCCCTTTTTGGGTCTAATAGTTCTCTTTATATAGAGTAGTTACACAATGGATGACAGCTAAGCTATCCTTTAATTTCGGATCTGACTCGCGATATTCTCGGAGCAGTTGTAATGCTTATTCTCATAGATGCTGTAATCTTCGCAGGATCGTCATGCTCTCCCCGTGTTTCTACCACCGCCATCCGTCACGTCATTCTTTGAATCATTCTTTGAGTCAGTCTGCGACGCTCGCAGAGTGTTGTTGAAGAACTCGTAGAAACGTTGTTTATAAATTTCGTAAGAGCACTGCTGTGGCGATATTCTAATCCTACACTCTAACTATTTCATTTGAGTCACTTAAACTAGTTATGGTGAAGATGAATGAGGTTGATATGAAAGTTCTCATATGGCTAACCATTGGTTAACTATTGTTGAACCGACTAGGTGTACACGTTTATGTATGGTTACTCAAAGCTAAATGAAGGTGCATTTCATTTGTTTATAACAAGATAAGTTCGATTTAACGGTTGAAAGATATTAGCTTGAATCTAATCAGGTTTTCAACTAACAGTGAATATTGAATGTTTTGTTACCAAGGTAACTTAGACCGCAAACCCTGATTTGAAGACTATATAAAGGAGAACTCTAGCAACTGAGAAACCTAATCCCCACACCTCTTGTGTGATACTAGTTCTATAAGCTAGAGACGATTCTCCTTTAACCTTAGGTTTTTCACGAAAGCCTGTAGGTTAACGACTTAAAGACTACATTGGGATTGTGAAGCCAGACCCAACTATTTTCTCTGTAGTTGTGTGATCTAATCTTGTTGTTTCTATCATGATTGAGTACAATCATAAGATTGGCTTGAGATTTATATCTCCGATAGGCAAGATAGAAAAGTAGTCACAAACATCTTCGTCTCATCATTTGTGATTCCACAATATCTTGTTTCGTTAATCGATTAAGATTATTATGAGGTGATTGATAATACTAGGTTGTTCTTCGGGGATATAAGTCCAGGTTATCAATTGGTTCCTGTTCACCTTGATTTATCAAATGACGGAACAAAAGATCGTAGGTATATCTGTGGGAGATAAATTTATCTATTCAATAGACTTTTCTGTTTGAGACAGATTTGTTTATCAAGTCTTAGACTTTGGGTCATAGCAACTCTTGGTTGTGGGTGAGATCAACTAAGGGAATCAAGTGCGTAGTAACCAGATGAGATCAGAGACGTAAGAAATGTAACTGTACCTTGAATTAGTGTGAGATTGATTATGGTTCAACTACAGTCCAGACCGAAGTTAGCTTTGTAGTAGGATAGTGTCTATAGCGGCTTAATACAGTGTGGTGTTCAAATCTGGACTAGGTCCCGGGGTTTTTCTGCATTTGCGGTTTCCTCATTAATAAAACTTTTAGTGTCTGTGTTATTTATTTTCTGCATTATATTTTGTTATATAATTGAAATATCACAGGTTGTACGTTGAATCGATCAATTGGTAAATCCAACCTTTGGTTGTTGATTGAAATTGATTGATCCTTGAACATTGGTCTTTGGTACCCTTTAAGTTATTCCTCTTGTATTCAATCAGGCTCGCAAATTCCTATTTGTTTGATTGCGGTTTGAATCGAGAAATTGAGATATAACTCTTTGATATACTTTTCCTAAGATTGAGTCTAACTGTCTAGTTAATTCTCTTGAAAGTGTATTGGAGTTAGTCCATACAGATTATTAAGCGAAATATTGGGTGAGGTTGTTGTACCCCCTCTTTTTCAATTGGTATCAGATCTGAAAATGCGTGAGTACCCAAATATACCTCAAGCTAAAACTTTTCCACCAATAAGTCCTTTCTCCGAAAGTGATTTTTTATGGACTGAGTCGAGACAATACAACTAATCGGTTCACACTTCGTGTGATCGTCTATTGATATGAGATCAAGACAATACAACAATGAAGTATGTTTACTTGATAAGAGGTTCAGACTTAACCAAACACAATAAGATTGTTATCAAGTAAATAAGAATTAAAATTTGTGTAATTTACTTTAAATTATAATAACAACAATTATAATTACGGAAAATAAAAGTAAATGACACAACGAGATTTTGTTAACGAGGAAACCGCAAATGTAGAAAAACCCCATGACCTTGTCGAGAATTGAATACTCTCAGGAGTAAGCCGCTATACAAAATCAAACCAACTTCGTATTGTTGAGACTAAGCAACTAAACCTATAGTTCACCTAGTTACGTCTGTATTCCCACGCCTCCGACCTGTAATAAGTCACGTATTTGGAACAATTCCTTTGGTTCGTATTCCAAATAGTAAAGGAACATCAAATCTGTTTGGTATCAACTATCTTCAACCAAGTGATATGAGTTCGACAAATGATCCTCTGTTTATCTCAATAAACTTATTCGTCAGGTTCTTAGATCTATCTTATTCCCAACTACCAAAGGTAATTGTTAAGATTTTGCAATCAATACTTTTAATCACTAAGAATTGTATTGATACCGATCTACACAACTAATCAATCTAATCTACCACAAGGATAAACCGATTATAGTTGGATCCTCTTTTACCGAAACAAGTATTGTGCATACCAAAGATTATAAACCCAAATCAAAAATCTTCAAAATCTTCTTTGTCTTCAAATCTTATTTAATCTTCAATCAGCACATGCACACAATCACTTGAATCTTCTTGTAATTAATCACACACAGAACGGAGTCTATAAATAATGGATTATCACAAGACCGTCTTTATATCTATAAACAATCTAAAGATCCTTGTCGAAACTTCGATCTAGTTTGAGTGAATCTTATATCAGAAGAAAAGATTCTCAAGCATAAACAAACTATGTGCAATCAAAGTTCAACCACCGTTAGTCAATTAAATCAATCGAATACACAAGATAAACCGCAATTATCTAGTTTCCCACCAATGGTACTAATAGAGCTTCTCAATCCCAAGAAGACTTTAAATTGAGCGACCGTAAGAGATTTTTCCTAATTAGGTTACTCTCCTCTCCGAATAGGTGGCTTCACCGGTAACAACACAACTGAGGAAGTTTGCTGTCATGAAGGATTAGTTTGATCGAAATGAAAACTTCAAGTATTTATACACAAGGAAGTTTGGACACCAAGGAATTTCCAAAACCGAAAATATTCTCAAGATATGAAATAAAATTCCAAATTCGGTTTTTATAATTCATGGAAATGCTCTGTCCAAAATATTGACAGAAAATATCTTTGGAAAATCTCTAACGAGTAAATGCACATTACTATTTCTAATTTTCTTAAAATAAAATTAAAAACCTTAAAAGAAAGATTCTTAACTTGTTTATTTTTTGATCCTGGGATTTTCTTCCTTTTAGCTATTAAGGAATAACTTTGAACAATAAAAGATAAGCATTACTGCACGTGTTCAAAGTGTGTCGACATCCTTACTTTGTAAGTCCTTTTTTATACTTACAACCTTGAAACCGATTTTCCACTCTTCCAAACAAGTTTATAATTGGTTCATCTGACTTTCAAGAACTATGTGATTGATCAAGAACACTCAATCAAAAATCATGGGTTTAACGGTTCTACCAAAAAAGGTTTCGGTTCTACCTCCATGTGAGTACTGTGCATAGTTACACTAGATTTCCAAAATTAGGTTGACTAGGTACTAGGATCGGTTCCCCACATATACATATGGTATCAAACTTGTATGTGTTGCACATGTCCATAGGATCAGTTCCCCTTTCTGCTACAAACTTGTTGAACCTCATACAAGGATCGATCCCCCTTTGTGATGTGTTACACCTCTTACTAGGATCGGTTCCCCTTTACCCATAGTTGTCCATACACAAAATCACAAAATCGATCATATCATCTCAGGTGATTACATAAGATCGGTTTCACTAATAAAAGTCATACCAATACAAAATTCAGGCCTTTGTGAATAGTTTTACTAAGAGCATAAACAATTCATGAGTGGTTATACTAATCACACATATTGGTAGTTCATAAGATATGCAATGAATAGCAATACCAATAATGCATGGCGATTTCTTTTCCAATTCACAAAACTAGTTCATGAATCTACTTCCTTAAAACACATGTAAAACATTATTTCCTAGGATGAAATCCTCACCTCATACCCATACATAATCACAATAACATTCAAACGATTATTTTTATGTCTTATCTACAAAGTTTAATGGTTAAGCAATAAACCTCGTATTGTATTCCTTAATACTATGTCTATCTACAGTGTTCATGCTTCGCAGTTTTGTTTTCAATATGCACGACTTGAAAGATACGTTAGGGAGTGAAATAGTTCAAGTCAAATATCACTAACCTCAAGTGGAAGGATGATGTTGTGGTTGTAGCTCCTTAATTCTTCACTTCTTCAAGTCATTGCAATACTTGTAATGTCTCATATCCTTTTACTTTCAAGCTAACCAATACGAAGTTGACTCTAGTACATAATCAAGTGACTCTTAAAATGAGTTTTGATTCACTAAAATATGACAAACAAACTTGACATACTAATGAGTTGGATACCATATACACGTGTATATTGTATCTTTCAAGTCGTGCATATTGAAAACAAAACTGCAAAGCATGAACACTCTAGATAGACATAGTATTAAGGAATACAATACGAGGTTTATTTCCTAACCATTAAACTTTGTACATAAGACATCGACATAATCGTTTGAATGCCATTGTGATTATGTATGGGTATGAGGTGAGGATTTCATCCTAGGAAACAATATTTTACATGTGTTTTAAGGAAGTAAGTTCATGAACTTAGTTTGTGAATCGAAAAGGAAATCGCCAGGTGTTATTGGGATTGTTATTTATTGCATATCTTATGAACGACCAATTTGTGTGATTAGTACAACCGCTCATGACTTGTTTGTGTTCTTGGTAAAACTATTCATATAAGGCCCGACTTATGTATTAGTATGACTTTTATTAGTGAAACCGATCTTAAGTAATCACTTGATGGTATGATCGAGTTTGTGTAGTGTGTAAGACCTAACTTTGGGTAAGGGGAACCGGTCCTAATAAGAGGTGCAACACATCACAAAGGGGAGTCGATCCTTGTATGAGGTGCATCAAGGTTTATAGTAGAAAGGGGAACCGATCCTATGGACATATGCAACATAGGCAAAGGGGAACCGATCCTATGGACATGTGCAACACATATAAGTTAGATACCATATACACGTGGGGAACCGATCCTAGTACCTAGTCAAACGAATTTTGGAAAGCTAGTGTGACTATGCACAGTACTCACATGGAGGTAGAACCGAAACTTGTTTTGGTAGAACCGTTAAACCCATGATTTGTGATTGAGTGTTCTTGATCAATCACATAGTTCTTTAAAGTCAGATGAACCAATTCTAAACTTGTTTGGAAGTGTGGTAAATCGGTTTCAAGTGTGTAAGTATGAAAGAGGACTTACAAAATAATGATGTCGACACACTTTGAACACATGTATTAATGCGTATCTTTTATTGTTCAAAGTTATTCCTTGATAGCTAAAAGAAAGAAAATCCCAGGATCGAAATTAAATAAGTAAATAATCTTTTATTTAAGGTTTTTAATTTTATATATGGAAAATAAGAATTAGTAATGTGCATTTACTAGTTAAAGATTTTCCAAGGCGATTTTCGATCAATATTATGGACATGGTAGTCTCAGGAATTATGAAAACCGAATTTGGAAATTATTTTACATATCTTGAGAATATTTTCGGTTTTGGAAATTTCTTGGTGTCCAAACTTCCTTGTCTATAAATACTTGAAGTTTTCCTTTCTAGCAAATTAATCCTTCGTGAAGCAAACTTCCTCGGTTGTGTTGTTACTGGTGAAGTCGCCTGTTCGGAGAGGAGAGTAACCTAATTAGGAGAAATCTCTTATGGCCGCTCAGTTTAAAGTCTTCTTTGGGATTGAGAAGCTCTATTAGTACCGTTGGTGGGAAACTAGATAATTGTGGTTTATCTTTTGTTTTCGATTGACTAACATTGGTTGGACTTTGATTGCACCTAGTTTGTTTATGCTTGAGAATCTTCTCTCCTGATATAAGATTCACTCAAACTAGTTCGAAGTTTCAACATGGATCTTTAGACTGTTGTTAGTGCTAAAGACGATCTTGTGATAATCCATTATTAACATACTCCGTTCTATGCACGATTGGTCACAAGAGATTCAAGAAGTTGTGTGCAGGTGTTTATTGAAGATTTGAAGACAAAGAAGATATTGAAGATCTGACTTGGGTTTATAATCTTTGGTGTGCACAATACTTGTTTCGGTAAAAGGGGATCCACCTATAATCGGTTTATCCTTGTGGTAGATTAGATTAATTAGTTGAGTAGATCGGTATCAATGAAATTATTTGTGATTAAAAGTATTGATTGCAATATCTTACGATTACCTTGGGTAGTTGAACATAAGATAGATCTAAGGACCCGATGAAGGAGTTTATTTGAGATAAACAAAAGATCCTTTGTCCAACTCATATCACTTGGTTGAAGAGAGTTGATACCAAACCGATTTGTTGTTCCTTTACTGTTTGGTATACGAACCAAAGGAATTGTTCCAAGTACGTGACTTGTTTACATGTTGGAGGCGTGGGAATACATACGGAACTAGGTGAACTATAGGCTTAGTTGCTTGGTCTCAACTGTACGAAGTTGGATTGATTTTGTATAGCGGATTAATCCTGAGAGTATTCAATTCTGGACAAGGTCCCGGGGTTTTTATGCATTTACGGTTTCCTCATTAAAAAAATCTTGTTGTGTTACCCGAATTCGCGCAAGTGTGTCCACACCCCCCAAACTGAATAACTACTTTATATTTCCGCATTATAATTTGTTTTATTATAATTAAAGTAAATTACACAAACGTTAATTCCTATTTACTTGATAAGCAATCCTATTGTGTTTGGTTAAGTCCGAATCTTTGTATCAAGTAAACATACTTTGTTGTTGTATTGTCTCGATCTCGTATCCATAGACTATCACATGAAGTGTGAACCGATTAGTTGTATTGTCTCGACTCAGTCCATAGACAATCATTTTCGGAGAAAGGACTTATAAGTGGAAAAGTTTTAGCTTGAGGTATATTTGGGTACCCTTTGCCTTTTCAAAGTTGATATGTGATTTTCTTTTGGTCATAAAGTATCTCTATGGAAATTTCATTAGGATCCCACTATTTTTCGTACCTTTGCCAATTTTATTGATAAAAAAAGGGGAGAATTAAGGTGTGGTTCACACTATAAATACATATGGTTTTCAGATCATTATGTAAGGGAGGGTGGTTTTCATGTGAGATGAAGTATTGACTAAGGGGAGTGATACGTATCACCATAGTATTGTTGTTAAAGTTGTGATACAATTGAACTTTAATGTTGTGTAATAATACTATGACACTATATAACAATGATTGAGAGCTATTGTTTTCTCATTGTTATGGCTACGGATCTTCAACAACAATGATGCGGAGTTGAACACATTTGGAATCATTGGAGTACTTGGAAGTGACGAAGATTTCCAGTAATGTTGAATAATCAAGGAGATCAAGCATTTGGAAGAGAAGCTACAAAGTTTATTTATTTTGTATTCCATATGTATTGATAGTTTTGTCACTAAAATTGACAAAGGGGGATATTGTTAGAGCATTGCTCGGTCGAACTCGCAAGAGTTGCTATCTCAAGCTTGTTTGTCAAGTCTACTTGCCAAAACTATAAGTCTTGATTTCTAGTCTACTAATAGCTAAGTCTCGGACTAGGATAGTAAGTATAGTTGAGATCCAGACTCCACGGTGTTCATCGAATGAAGACGAAGAACTACTCAAGAGAACTTGTGGAACTTCATCAACAAAGAGGTATGTGGAGACTTGAACTTATCTATCACTCAAAAGTCTATCTATTCTATCTCCTATTTTGAGACAAAAGTCGTATTGCTATATAGACTTCAATTATACACATTTTCTATTTCGAGCCGAGTTTATCTCGCTTATCTATTTCTCGAAATATGTGTTGATAAGCTTTCGCTTTGGCCAAGTTCATCTTTACTCGTGACGAAAGTCATGTTGATTATTTCAATAACTTGAAAATTGCTTTGATAAAAATAGTTTGTGGATAACAACTATTATAATGTCCTCTAAGAAAGTTTCAATGATTGAAATGAGAGTTTAGAACAAGTAACCATATTTAGATATAAACATAGTGTGTTCTCACATTTTTCTAAAAGTCCAAAACTGGGAACCTAAAGTATGCGTACCCGTACGCGTACCGGCGGTTGTTGGAAACTCGGGCAAGTATGCGTTCCCGTACGCATACTGGCGAAAGTTTCACGTCCGTGAATTTTTGCTGGAGTTTGGAAGTGTGAATTGGTATGCACACCCGTATGCGTACTGGCGTAACCAAACTCGGTCCGACCACTTAGGTATGTGTACCCGTTTGCATACTTAAGTAGGTTACTTTCTAAAATAGGTTTGTTCATGAACTAAAACATTTATATAATAAGGAATGCAATCTTTGCAAACCATGGCCATAATGTTCATGAATTAATTCGAATGAATCAAAATCGATTTTGCTTCGACTGTGTCTTGTATACTTCTATGAGATCTAAGCAATTGAACAACGCTCTAACTAGTTCATTTGAGTCACTTGAACTAGTTATGGTGAAGATGAATATGGTTGATATGAAAGTGCTCAAATGGCTAACCATTGGTTAACTATTGTTGAACCAACTAGGTGTACACGTGTATGAATGGTTACTCAAATCTAAATGAAGGTGCATTTAATTTGTTTATAAAAAGCTATGTTCGATATAACGGTTGAAAGATATTAGCTTGAATTTAATCAGGTTTTCATCCAACAGTGAATATCGAATGCTTTGTTACCAAGGTAACTTAGATTGCAAACCCTTATTTAAAGACTATATAAAGGATAACTCTAGCAACTAGGAAACCTAATCCCCACACCTTATGTGTGATACTAGTTGTATAATCTAGAGTCAATTCTCCTTTAACCTTAGGTTTCTCACGAAACCCTGTAGGTTAATGACTTAAAGACTTCATTGGGATTATGAAGCCAAACCCAACTATTTTCTCTGTATTTGCATGATATGATCTTACTATTTATATCATGATTGGGTACAATCATAAGATTGGATTTATATTTATATCTCCGATAGCAAGATAGAAAAGTAGTCACAAACTCCTTCGTCTCATCGTTTGTGATTCCACAATATCTTGTTTCGTTAATCAATTAAGATTATTGTGAGGTGATTGATAATACTAGGCTGTTCTTCGGGAATATAAGTCTGGGTTATCAATTGGTTCATGTTCATCTTGATTTATCAAAAGACGGAACAAAAACTCATAGGTATATCTGTGGGAGACAGATTTATCTATTCAATAGACTTTTCTGTAAGACAAATTTGTTTATCAAGTCTTCGACTTTGGGTCATAGCAACTCTTGGTTGTGGGTGAGATCATCTAAGGGAATCAATTGTGTGGTATCCTGCTGGGATCAGAGACGTAAGGAACACAACTGTACCTTGAATCAGTGTGATATTGATTAGGGTTCAACTACAGACCAAACCGAAGTTAGATTTGTAGTAGGCTAAAGTCTATAGTGGCTTAATACAGTGTCTGTAGTGGCTTAATACAATAGGCTAGTGTCTGTAGTGGCTTTGTAGTAGGATAGTGTCCAAATTTACCAATGTTCAAATCTGAACTAGGTCCCGGGGTTTTTCTGCAATTGTGGTTTCCTCGTTAACAAAACTTCTGGTGTCTGTGTTATTTCGTTTCCGCATTATATTTTGTTATATAATTGAAATATCACAGGTTGTGCATTGAATCGATCAATTGGTAAATCCAACCTTTGGTTGTTGATTGAAATTGATTGATCCTTGAACATTGGTCTTTGGTACCGTTCAAGTTATTTATCTTGTATTCAATCAGGTTCGCAAATTCCTATTTGTTTGATTGCGGATTGAATCGAGAAATTGAGATATAAATCTTTGATATACTTTTCCTAAGATTGAGTCTATCTGTCTAGTTGATTCTCTTGAAAGTATATTGGAGTTAGTCCATACAGATTGCTAAGCGAAATATTGGGTGAGGTTGTTATACCCCCGCTTTTTCAAAATTATTGAAAACGGAAGATGTAAGTTGTTTATATGTTTCAATTGACTCGAAAGTCATACTATATAGCTAAGATTTTGCCTTATCTTTCAGTAAAAATGGGAATAACCTAAGCGTAAATGTATCATCATCAATGTTCTTAATTCTTAGAATACTACAAATTTCCTCAAAATCCCTAACATGGTAATAGGAATTTTCATTTTCTTTCCCTAAAAAAAATTAGGAGAATCTATATGGTCCAAGGTTTCAGTTCATAATTTGTTTCTGTATCAACTAACTTGATATACGAGGGACGAGTAGTCCTAGTAGGATTTAGCAAAGCTTTCAAATTTTCAATTTCTAGCGCTATCGGAGAACTAAGGATACTTTTGTCACAAAGTGACGGACGTTCAAAACTGAATTTTCCATAAACATGACTCTCTAGATTAAGGTATTCGAGATCCTTGTTTTGCAAAATAGAAGTTCTAAGTTTTTCACTGATAAATTGACATTGAGCACCTTTTTTACGTTCTTGCATAAAAAAAATCCTAAATTGGAAGGGTATGCTAAGCAATCACAAAACAAGGCTGACTCAACCAAATTACTTAGAAAATCTAGAAAAAAACAAGCACGATGGCTCCACTTAGATTATTTCTAGACCAACTTCTAATCTTCCGAAAGGAAACTAGGTATATTTTTAGGAAACCTCTCTAGAACAATCCGAGTCGAAGAGAAGCAGGAGAATCTCTAGAAATCTTGAATACCCCCACCTCTTTGGTAACGCTTCCCTGAGTTACAAGGAGGCTATAATCAACTTACATTAACCTTCCTGAACTTTGAGTTAGGATAACTAGATACCCAATACGATCATTTTGAAAGACTTTCCTATAAGCTCGTTACCTTATTGGTCTCATTCAAGTCAAATTTTTAAGGCTTCAAGTGTGTAGTATCCTGCTGGGATCAGAGACGTAAGGAACACAACTGTACCTTGAATCAGTGTGAGATTGATTAGGGTTCAAATACAGACCAAACCGAAGTTAGCTTTGTAGTAGGCTAGAGTCTGTAGTGGCTTAATACAGTGTCTGTAGCGGCTTAATACAATAGGCTAGTCTCTGTAGCGGCTTTGTAGTAGGCTAGTGTCCAGATTTACCAATGTTCAAATCTGAACTAGGTCCCGGGGGTTTTCTGCATTTGTGGTTTCCTCGTTAACAAAACTTCTGGTGTCTGTGTTATTTTGTTTCCGCATTATATTTTGTTATATAATTGAAATATCACCGGTTGTGCGTTGAATCGATCAATTGGTAAATCCAACCTTTGGTTGTTGATTGAAATTGATTGATCCTTGAACATTGGTCTTTGGTACCGTTCAAGTTATTTATCTTGTATTCAATCAGGCTCGAAAATTCCTATTTGTTTGATTGCGGATTGAATCGAGAAATTGAGATATAAATCTTTGATATACTTTTCCTAAGATTGAGTCTATCTGTCTAGTTGATTCTCTTGAAAGTATATTGGAGTTAGTCCATACAGATTGCTAAGCGAAATATTGGGTGAGGTTGTTGTACCCCCGCTTTTTCAAAATTATTGAAAAAGGAAGATGTAAGTTGTTTATATGTTTCAATTGACTCGAAAGTCATACTATATAGCTAAGATTTTGCCTTATCTTTCAGTAAAAATGGGAATAACCTAAGCGTAAATGTTTCATCATCAATGTTCTTAATTCTTAGAATACTACAAATTTCCTCAAAATCCCTAACATGGTAATAGGAATTTTCATTTTCTTTCCCTAAAAAAAATTAGGAGCATCTATATGGTCCCAGGTTTCAGTTCATAATTTGTTTCTGTATCAACTAACTTGATATACGAGGGACGAGTAGTCCTAGTAGGATTTAGCAAAGCTTTCAAATTTTCAATTTCTAGCGCTATCGGAGAACTAAGGATACTTTTGTCACAAAGTGACGGACGTTCAAAATTGAATTTTCCATAAACAGGACTCTCTAGATTAAGGTATTCGAGATCCTTGTTTTGCAAAATATAAGTTCTAAGTTTTTCAATGATAAATTGACATTGAGCATCTTTTTTACGTTCTTGCATAAAAAAAATCCTAAATTGGAAGGGTATGCTAAGCAATCACAAAACAAGGCTGACTCAACCAAATTACTTAGAAAATCTAGAAAAAAACAAGCACGATGGCTCCACTTAGATTATTTCTAGACCATCTTCTAATCTTCCGAAAGGAAACTAGGTATATTTTTAGGAAACCTCTCTAGAATAATCCGAGTCGAAGAGAAGAAGGATAAGCTCTAGAAATCTTGAATACCCCCACCTCTTTGGTAACGCTTCCCTGAGTTACAAGGAGGCTATAATCAACTTACATTAATCTTCCTGAACTTTGAGTTAGGATAACTAGATACCCAATACGATCATTTTTTAAGACTTTCCTATAAGCTCGTTACCTTATTGGTCTCGTTCAAGTCAAATTTGTAAGGCTTCGGTTCACGTCGGGAATTTTTTCCTAAGGAGGGCAAGCAGAGAACTATGATGAAATCCGAACCCTTGTCTTGTAAGGTATGGCCTTGCCATTTACTAGAAAAATAAATGTTCGTATTCAGTCCTCAACATATATGCATACGAGGGAGTCCAGTAAACCCGCTGACAGGGGATTCACGAGTGTTTAGAATCCTACCTCCCGTTTTAGACGGGGGATGAACCGGTTGTAGTTGACTTGTGCCACCGACTCAAATGTCAGTGTACGAACCCAAGGTGCAAAGACAATATCGTAATTGTACCGCAACAGTTTATATTTAATATATTACCCTTCCGTAGGGTTTAAAAATAAAATAATGTCCAAGAATGTCCCAAAGTGTCCAAAAAGTCTAAAAAGAAAGAAAAAAATACAATAATAATAATAAACCCTAATACGGTTTTCTAGACAAGAAAAATAAACAAAACCCTAAAAAAGTAAAAATAATAAACAAAAATAAAAATTCTTCTTTTTTTCCCTTTCTTTTTCGCTTTAACTTTGACTCCAAGTCTCTTAATCAACCGCCTCTTTGACTCAACTTATGTTTGATCAAAAACATGTAGAAAAAATATAACTACCCAAAAACATAAAATAGAACAAAATAATAAAAATCTAAAAAATAAATATAAACTAAAGCTAAAAAATAAAATAAATCTAAAACCCTAAAAACAAGTCTGCATCGGCAGTGCCAAAATTAGTGTAGTTTTGATAGTGGTAAATAAAAGTTCGTTTCTTAGACTTGTAAAGGATTATTTTTAGACTTGAATTCTAAAACTAAAATAGAAAACTCACTAACAATTATAGCAAACTCAGACAAAGATGATATCAAGATTAAAAGAATAATGAGACTAAGATTTCACTAATTTCCAAGTTCAAAGTGATTAAATCCAATAATTATAATTATGCAATTTTCACATTTAATTTGATTCTAAAATATTGCAACAAGTGAATTTTTAGAATAATAATTGTAAATCGAAAGCACAGAACGTCAAAAACCTAGGGCTAAGTATGCGCCATCAAAATAAATCATAATTGCTTAACAAAAATCATCCAATCAAGGCAAATAATTTAAAAATATTTGCGATAATTAAATAAATAAGAATATACCACCACTTTTTGTTTGAAAAATAGCTCCCTCTGTCGCCTCAGTAATGAGGTTTAGCTCCTATATTAATCACTTGCTCAAAATAAATGTTTATACCTCAAAAGGTGATTAAAAAGATGAAAAAGTGTAAAGCTGGGAATCTGCAACGTTTATAAGCGTTGCAGAGTTGTCTGTTACTGAAAACCCCTAAAATCAAATTTTACAAATTGAGACGCTTATCTTTGAAAAATTATAGACAGAAGAAATGATAGTTCTTATATGTAGTATGTTCTTAAGCTCTTCTTGTTTTTCTGCTGGTGTTATATCTCACTGCAACTCGTTGGTTTCTCTTTGCAACTACCCATAACTTTATGTGTGTCTTCTTATGACCTCTAGAAACCTTTACATATGCCTCTGAAAAAGCGTGGGTCTAACAACCTCCCCCAATATTTCGATTAGAAATCTGTATGGACTCTAATATACTTTTAAGAGAATCAACTGGACAGTCAGACTCAATCTTAATAAAAAGTATATTAAGGAGTTAATATCTATATCTCTCGATTTGATCTATACTCAAGAAAATAGAAATCTGCGAGTCTTTATCAAATACAAGATATATAAACTTGGATGGTACCAAAGACCAATATCCAAGGATCAATCAATTTCCAATCAACAACCAAAGGTTTGATTTCACAATTGATCGATACAACGCACAACTTGTGATATTTCAATTATATAACAAAATATAATGCAGAATAAATTAACACAGACACCAAAAATTTTGTTAATGAGAAAACCTCAAATGCAGAAAAACCCCGGGACCTAGTCCAGACTGAAAACAACACTATATTAAGCCGCTACAGACACTAGCCTTGTACAAACTAACTTCGGTCTGGCCTTTAGTTGAACCCTAATAAATATCACACTAATTCAAGGTACAGTTGCGCTCCTTATGTCTCTGATCCCAGCAGGATACTACGCAATTGATTCCCTTAGCTGATCTCATCCATAACCAAGAGTTGTTGCGGCCCAAAGTCGAAGACTTTAATAAACAAATCTGTATCACATATAAAGTTTACGATAATAGATAATTTTGTCTCCCACAGATAAACCTACGAGTTTTATTCCGTCTTTCGATAAAATCAAGGTGAACAGGAACTAATCAATAACCCGGACTTATATTCCCGAAGAACAGCCTAGAATTATTGATCACCTCATAATAATCTAAATCGTATGGTAGTGAAACTAGATATTGCGGAATCACAAACGATGAGACAAAGATGTTTGTGATTTATTTTTATCTTAACCTATCAGAGATATAATATCAATCCAATTATTCAATTGAACTCGTACGATATAAAATGGCAAGATCAGATCGCTCAACTACAAGATAAGTAGTTTCGTCTGGCTTCACAATCCTAGTGAAATCTTTAAGTCATTAACCGACAGGGTCTCGAGAAGAAACCTACGGTTAAAGGAGAATCCACTATAACAAACCAACTAGTATCATACAGGAGGTGTGGGGATTAGTTTTTCCAGTTGTTATACGTCTCCTTTATATAGTTTTCAAATTAAGGTTTGCAATCTAAGTTACCTTGGTAACAAAGCATTCAATATTCACCGTTAGATGAAAAACCTGATTTATCCAAGCTAATATCTTTCAACCGTTAGATCAAAACTTAGATTGTCTCACACAATGAAATGTATTTCATTTAGGTTTGAGTAACCGTACCTAAACATGTACATTTTGTTGGTTCACAAATAGTTAAAGTATAGCAAAGATTGAATGTATTATGGGGTGCATTTGATGAGTTTAGAGAAGTGAAAAAAGGCTGTAAAGACTTCCGATGATTGACCTGATGTGTTGGATGTTTGCATAGGTGCAAACTTATAAAGCTGAAGTGCAAGTGGGTGAAGCTTTATTCATAGAACCATTGTGCTGCCGGGTTACACTTTCGCAGAAAATTTCTGGGGAGTTTGAAGGTATGAAAATTCGGGTATCAGAGCCAGGTTAAGTATTGAATGCAGGTGTCTTATGAAAAGAGAACCCATATTAATTTTGTGATGTGTTTAATGAGGATCTTGGAGAACAACATTTCAATGGCGAAATAGTCGACAAAAGTGATTGAAAATGAAGTCAAGTCGTTTATAAGTCTTTGTCACGTTGAGTGAGATGCAAGAGGCAAATTCGGGAAGCGATGGCAATGATCATGGTGATCGGATTGAGAAGAATCATTAGGTGCGTACACTTAGGTGTAAATGATTCAATGCGAGATTCATGCCAAAATTTAGAGGAATTGGCTAAACAAGAATTTCAGATTTGCATTTGGGTAGCAGCGTAAGCGTAATGCACGACGCCGAGAAGTGGCTCAAGTATATGAGATCAATGGAAAATCAATAAGCTAAGTGATGGCATGTGGTACTAGGCATAAATTTTGGTAATAAGGAAGGCCAAACAAGTTTGCTGAATTCTGAGAGTGGCTCAGAAGTGTACAAGGCCAAAGAACAAGTATATTGAGAATACTTGGTTGCGTTCAACGAGGACGTTGAACGGATTAGGTGGGGGAGGTATGTTACGGTCCCATAAGTGACGTATAATGATAACGCATTACATAGTTGCAGGCTAAGTCAGTATGAATCCATAATGGCGCAATTGCAAAGCCATAATAGCGCAACGCAATCCATAATAGCGGTATTACTGTATAGACTGTTAAGTGCTAAGAATGGAATAAACCCACAGGGCCAATGTAGTGAAAGTATAACATTACATTGTAAACACATTTGGATAAGTGATGAAGCTTATTGGCCGACACAATTAAGCTTCATTGAGGAAAGGCAAGACATAGCCAAAGTGACAGATGCAACATGCAATGCTGGAATTGATGCATATCCATGGAATTGAGTTGGCCCAAACTCAAGGATGATGCAAGAAGAGTTAAATAGACTAATAGTTAGTCTATGTATTAGTTCAAGGTAGGGGCAAATCCTGAGCAGTGAAAACAAGTTGGTAATGCAAGAGTTGCATTGTTGTTGTCAAGCTAATGGGCGTAGTGAAGCATATATGACGCATGAGTAACTAGAGTGAGATTAAGGAGCTGGCCTCAATGATTGATACTTGAGAATTGTACATGCATGAATTTAGAATGATAAGCATGCAGGGACAAGAGGGCTGAACGTTGGCGCAAGGCAGAATCCAGCATGCCAAAACAAGTGGTGCAATACGGCTCAAGTGACGGTTACAAGTTGGTTACGAGCTTTACAAGCATGCTAATGATGCGTGATGAAGAGGAGGGGTTATAAAGGAATTTATAAGTGTGGGAGGAAAGTTCTAACTTCTAGATAACAGGTATTGGACGATTGGCACAAGTTAGAGAAGAACTGGCCAGTTGGCACAATTATTGGTGGTTACAGAACTGCTCCATGGGACAGATGGCTGTCCCATGAGTGTACAGCGGTTGTGCACGGTTTTTCCAAGTAAAGATGCTATATAAATAGTCCTAATGCATGGAAAATTCAGCAGCCTAGCATATGTGAGAGTAAGTCTTGCATACGTGAGTGTGAGACTCAAAATAGGAGAGTTTTTGTAAGACTAAGACTTGGTTCAAGGGTGAACAAGTCTGTGTAAGTCCCCAAGTGGGCAAGTTTTGTATTTTTTCCCTTTGATGCAATAAAAAGAGTTGATTGGGTCATGTTATAAGTGTTCTTGGTTGGATGATTATTGTTGGTATTCATCTTCTTCACAACTAGTTTAAATGACTTAAAAGAACTAGTTGAAGAGTTGTTCAATTGCTTAGATCTTTATACATAGACACAATTGAAACAAAATCGGTTTGATTCACTCGAATCAATTCATGAACAATATATCCACGGTTTGCAAAGATTGCATTCCTTATTAATTTATTGTTTAAGTTCAAGAGCTAACCGATTTGAGAAATATAACTAGCTTGAGTACGCATACGGGTATACGTACCTTAGCTACCGGATTTGAGTTTACAAACTCAGCAGAAATTTTCGGTTTGAAAACTTCTGTGGGTACATGTACGGGTACGCATACACATACCTAAGGTGACTGGTTTATTAGTTTGCAAACTATGAACTCAGCAGAAATTCTCAGTTCAAGAACTTCCGCTAGTACGCGTACGGGTACTCGTACCCAACCTGTCTCCTTCACCAATACTGCATGCACACATATGCACACACTTGGTTTCTGGTACATGGATTTATACACTAATGTGCGAACACACTATATATGCTTATATCCATAGGTGGTTACGTAATCTCAACTCTACATTTCAATCATTGAAATATTCTTCTATAATGTTATAATAGTCGTTAGACATAAGAATCGACTATCGTCATCAAAGCTATTTTCAAGATTGAAACGTCATCATGACTTTTGTCACGGATAAAGAAGAAAGGGGGTTAAAGATAAAGCTTACTAACACATATTTCAAGAAAAAGACAGGCGAGTAAACTCGGCTCGAAATAACAAATGTGTATGTATGAAAACTATTATACTTATACGATTGTTGTCTCAAGAGTAGGAGATAGATATATTTTTGAGTGCTAGATGAGTTCAAGTCTCCACATAACTTTTGTTCGGATGAAATTCCACTGGTTCCTTGAGTAGTTCTTCGTCTTCGTAAGATAATCTCCATGGAGTCTTGAGGTCAACTATACTTAACTATCCAAGACCGAGACTTAGTCATAAGTAAACTAGAAATCAAGACGTATAGTTTTGATCACTAATATTGCCAAACATGCTTGAGATAGCAATGCACGAGAGTTCGACCGATCAATTCTATAAAAATCTCCCCCTTTGTCAATTTTAGTTAAAACTTTGTAGCATATCGTCCACATGCTTGATCTCCTTTGTGCTTCAACATTACTCGAAAACTTTGTCTTTTCCAAGTACTCCCATGATTCCATATATGTTCATTTCAACATCATAGTTTTTGAAGTTCCGTAGCCATAACAATGAGAAAACAAAAGCTCTCGATCATTGTTATACAGTTTCATAGTATTATTACACATCATCAAAGTTCTTATATCACAACTTCGACAACAATACTATGGTGATATGTATCACTCCCCCCTTAGTCAATACTTTCGTTTCAACACGAAACCACCCCCCCTTACATAATGATATGAAAACCATATGTATTTGTAGTATGAACTATGAAAAACCGGAGGTCTAACAACCACACCCAAAATTTCGATTAGAAATCTGTATGGACAAACTCTAATATGCTTTCTAGAGAATCAACTAGATAGTCAGACTCAATCCACATAAAAAGTATATCAAAGAGTTTACATCTCAATCTCTCGATTTGATATATACTCAAGCAAATAGAAATCTGCGAGTCTTTATCAAATACTAGAGAGATAACTTGGATGGTACCAAATACCAATATCCAAGTGTCAATCAATGTCAACAACCAAATGTTGGATATTCTAATTGATTGAACTTCAACGCACAACCTGTATTATTTCTATTATAAAGATAAACAATATAATACGGAAAATAAAATAACACAGATACCGAAATTTTGTAAACGAGGAACCCGCAAATGCAGAAAACCCTAGGGACCTAGTCCATATAAAAAATACATTGTATTAAGCCACTACAGATACTATCCCACTCCAAGCTAACTTCGGTCTGGACTGTAGTTGAACCCCAATCAATCTCACACCGATCCAAGGTACAATTATGTTCCTATGCCTTTGATTCCAGCAGGATACTAAGTACTTAATTCCCTAGCTGATCTCACCCACAACTAAGAGTTGCTACGACCCAAAGTCGAAGACTTTAATAAACAAATCTGTATCACACAGAAAAGTCTAAGGTAATAGATAAATCCGTCTCCCATGAATATACCTATGAGTTTTGTTTTTTCTTTTGATAAATCAAGGTGAACACGAACCAATTGATAAATCAGACTTATATTCCCGAAGAAAATCTTAGTATTATCAATCACCTCACAATAGTCTTAATCGACGCAGCGAAAAAAGATATCGTGGAATCACAAATGATGAGACGAAGATGTTTGTGATTACATTTTATCTTGCCTATCGGAGATAGAAATCTCAAGCCAATTATTACAATTGTACTCGTACGATAGAAGATGCAAGATCAGATCACATAATTATGATAAAAGTAGTATTTGTATGGCTTCACAATCCCAATGAAGTCCTTAAGTCGTTAACCTGGTTTAGAATAAGAAACCAAAGGTTAAAGGATAATCGACTCTATCTATGCAACTAGTATTACACATAAGGTGTGGGGATTAGGTTTCCCAGTTGCTAGAGTTCTCCCTTATATAGTCTTTCAAATCAGGGTTTGCAATCAATGTTAACTTAGTAACAAAGCATTCAATATTCACCGTTAGATGAAAAACTGATTAGATTCAAGCTAATATTTATCAACCTTTAGATCGAAAACATAGCTTGTTATACACACATGAAATGCACGTTTGTAGGCTTGTGAAAACTGTATCCAAACTTGTACATTATTTGGTTCAATAATAGTTAACCAAATGGTTAGCCATATGATAACTTTCATATCAACCATATTCTCCTTCACCATAACTAGTTCAAATGACTCAAATGAACTAGTTAAAGAGTTGTTCAATTGCTTAGATATTTATGTACTACACAAGACACATTTGAAGCAAAAACTATTTGATTCACCCGGATTGGTTCATGAACTATATAGCCACAGTTTGCAATAGCATTCCTTAGTTTATAGATATGAGTTCACAAACATCGTTTTTAGACATAACCTAGTCAAGTTCGTGGACTGGGTTCGCGGACTTAAGTTCCCGGATGGAGTTCACAAACTCTAGTAGAAATTCTCGTGATTGAGAACTTCGCCAGTTCGCGGACTGGGTTCGCGAACTGAAGTTCATGCACTTCTCCAGTTTTCTTAATCAACAAAGTTCGCAAAATTTGGTTCAAGGAATAAGGACTTATACATATATGTGTTTCAACAACAATGCTTATATCCTTCATTGGTTATATTCTCTAAAATCTCATTTCAATCATTGAAACATTCTCTGAGGACGTTATATGGTTGTTATTCGCAATCCATTTCTTATCAAAGCAATTTTCAAATTGATTGAAACTTAACATGACTTTCGTCACTAGGTAAAGATGAACTTGGCTAAAGTGAAATCTTTACCAACACATATTTCGATAAATAGATAGGCGAGGTATACTCGGCTCGAAATACCAAATGTGTATAATCTTAGTCTATACATCAAAACAACTTTTATCTCAAGATAGGATATAAATAGACTTTTGAGTGATAGATAAGTTCAAGTCTCCACATACCTTTTAGTCGATGAAGATCCACCAGTTCCTTGAGTAGTCCTTCATCTTGTATGATGATTTCCATGGAGTTCTTGAGCTCAACTACACTTTCTATCCTAGTCCGAGACCTTAGATATAGTAGACTAGAACTCAAGACTTATAGTTTTGATCACTAAAATTGACAAACATGATTGAGATATCAACGCATGCGAGTTCGACCGAGCAATGCTCTAACAAACTACATATTGATTCTCACACTTTTTGTCAATAAAATTGGCAAAGGTACGAAAACGGGATCCTAATGAAATTTTCACGGAGACGCTTCAAGACCAAAGAAAATGACATATCAACTTTATTTAGATGCAATCATTAAGCCGAAGCTAAATGCATTCATCAAGGAGTTTATAAAGATACAAGATAACCCCTAAAAATTCTACAACCGCACTCCCCATAAAGATATGGAAATAAAGCGCAAGTTCAAAATAACTATCCCCCATTTGATGTCATTCCCGAGAGAACAACAAGAGCGACCTTACTTATACAAGAAAAGAAGGATTTCTTTAGATACCAAAACCACAAAAATGATTTTGTATCCAAAATTCTCAATTAAATTAACCACAAGAAAACCCATGATTAATTTAATCGGAATACACAATCAAATTAAACACAAAAGTGATCAATTTAATTGAACATGCCCAACATAAGAGAACTTATGGAGCTACGACTATGTTAACCATAAAGGAATGATTAACCCAATCGTTTTATGCTCAATACAATAAAAACTTATGGAGCATTGCAGTATACGTAAAATATGGATCAGGGAAAGATCAATATTGTGGCATGTACAAAGATTTATTCTATCTTTATCACTATTTGCATAACGACTTATAATAGACATAATCTTTGTTAACAAAAGATTTTACCCTATCTTCCATAAAAAATTGACATAATAGGATTAACTTTTGTTTGTCAAAAGTTCATCTATCTTGTATCAATACTTGCATATCGACATATAAAAGAGATAACTTTTGACATCATATGGGATAATAATAGTTCACGGACGCAAACACACATATCCCATAACATATTGCAATATATACAACCATAAAGATTAATACTGCAAAAATCATCTTCCAAAGAATTTTAGAGTTTAATTAAATAAATCTAAAAGAAAGATGGAACTGTTGGACATAGCTATATGTAATCACACTAATGGCTATTCCAAACTTCAGTTATTCTTCCTAAAACACAAGAATATAATTCTCATGAGAAGACTTCCTAGACATTAAGATATTTGAAAAATTCCTTGTCGTCCCCGAACCCCTTGTCGTCAACAGCCATTGGAACATTTGGTTCATGGAGGAAGGAGTCAATACCAATAAACCTTCTTGGATGATGATGTCAAACTAGGGCCTTATGAATTTCCAATGATCTTAAAACACAAGCCTTTATTTGTTGAATATCTTTTCTTGCCAGCTTCAACTCTTCAAGAATATCAGAAAACTTCTGAGAGTTTGAAGGAACAACTCCTAGCTTCCTCACATTCGTTCTTTTTCTTTTCAAAGTTGGAGTCAATTAAGATTTCTCTTTTTCCTTAGTGATTGATGGATTAACAATCATATTGATATCTTTTCCATTAAAAGACATGGTGCTTGGAGTTTCCATGATATATGGTGTTGTGAGAGGAATTTCACAAATAAACTTCAACAAGCAGTCTAAAGATACAAAGAGTATCAAAGAAGGAAAAAAGAATGTAGGGTTTCTAAACCAATAAAAGGTTTGTGTACGCATAGCTCACAACCCTATAAAGAGTGGAATTGTCTCTAATAACCTTCTTCTTTTGGAAAATAGGTCCTTTTCAATATCAACAGTGATATGAAGGAATTCCAAAAACCAAACTACACAAAGCTAGAAAAACAAAAAGGATTTTTTTTTTTTTAAAGCCATAGGTGTGCAAGATCTTGTCTCTTTTAAACATGCACATGAGACAAGATGTACAAAGACAACACAATCAAGTCGTGTTATGGTGAACAAAAATCTGTCCACCATGATCCTTTTGGTTGGAATTCATGGAACCTTGACATTCCTTATGTTTAGACCATGTTTTCCTTTCTAATGGTCTAAATCTATTTTTGGAAACCACTTTCTTTGAGGAGGATAAGATCTTACATACCTCAGCTATTTTTTCCGTAAGTTTGAGCTTGGTAGCTAGACAATCTGCTCTTCGTTGAAGCTTGTTGGCATATCTCATCTTGTGTTTGTACTTAAAACACTTTGAAAGTTCATGACCCTTGAGAGAACAATAGGAGCAGGTCAACGCATAAGATGATTCAGGCACCTATGAGATGCAAGATGCTAGGCACAACGTAGATCCTGAAACATTTATTATAGAGTTTCTAAAGGAAGAGTCAATTGATTTTTCCATCTTGATTGGGTTCTCTTCTCAAAGATTATCAAGATTGATGTATGTATTGCTACAATTATCAAAATTAGTATTTTCACATAGAAGAGAAACACTTGATTTTTTTTTGTCTTCATCAGAATCATAATTGTCATACATCTCATGAAGTGTCGCAGCAAGACCTTTGTTCCCATTGTATTTTTTACGATTTGGGCACTTGTTTGAAAAATGGACAAACCCTTTACACTTAAATCACTGAGGCATATCCTCGTCATCAGTTTCATATGTGTCCCTATTTTTAGGAGGAATACGATTATGAGGTTTTATTGATGCTTTTGGATTATCTCTGGTGAACCGTTTACTTCTCTTCAATAGAAGGTCCCTAAACTGTCTTGTGATCATCGAGACCGATTTGTCAAGATCTTCATCTGATGAATCAATCTCAGAGTGACCGTCTTCAGAGATATACACATTTTTACTTTTATAAAGTAATTGTGTGTCTTTCAATGCCTTGAACACAACATCCTTAGATTTGGATGAATGTTCGTGATCAAATATCTTAAGCTTCCGAACCAGTGTATTTCTAGAGAGATTATCAAGGTTATTTCCCTCAATGATAACATGCTTCTTAGAATCGTATCTAGATGGCAGTGATCTGAGAATTTTCATCATAATGTCCTTTTCAGTAATAGTCTTACCAAATGAAAAAGCTGCATTAAAAATTTCAGAGACTTTGTGATTAAACTCATCAAATGAATCCGTATCTCCCATTCGAAGGTTTTCCCAATCATAATTTAGGTTTTTAAGCCTGACTTCATTTTCACTGGTATTACCTTCGAATACGGTTTCTAAGATATCCCACGTATCTTTAGACCTAGTACAATTTGACACATGGTGTTGAAGATTTGGGGAAATGGCATGTATGGTGGCATTCAAACCATCATAGTTTTTCTTTGCAACAAGTATCTCAGAAACATCGTATTCACCAATATTATTTGGAACAATAGCGTTACCTATTACCACAACTAGAGCATCATAGCCATTAACAACATATACCCATAAGTTAAAATCACGCGCTTGAAGAAAAGATCGCATAGCAATTTTCCACCATAAGTAATTAGAGCCATCGAAGACTGGTGGTACATTAATAGAGATAGCACCTCTGTCCATAGAGTCAGATCGCTACAAACACAAATTGATAAGGTCTTTAAACGTGTTTGCCTGCTCTGATACCAATTGAAAAGGCGTGGGTCTAAAAAACTCACCCAATATTTCGGTTAGCAATCTGTATGGACTAACTCTAATATACTTTTAAGAGAATTAACTAGATAGTAAGACTTAATCTTAATAAAAAGTATATCAATGAGTTAATATCTCTATCTCTCGATTTGATCTATACTCAAGCAAATAGAAATCTGCGAGTCTTTATCAAATACAAGAGATATAAACTTGGATGGTGCCAAAGAACAATATCCAAGGATCAATCAATTTTCAATCAACAACCAAAGGTTGGATTTCATAATTGATCGATACAACGCACAACCTGTGATATTTCAATTATATAACAAAATATAACGCGAAATAGAAATAACACAGACACCAGAAATTTTGTTAACGAGGAAGATGCAAATGCAGAAAAACCCTGGACATAGTCCAGGTTGAACACCACGCTGTATTAAGCCTCTACAGACACTAGCCTACTACAAACTAACTTCGGTCTGAACTGTAGTTGAATCCTAATCAATGTCACACTGATTCAAGGTACAGTTACGCTCCTTACGTCTCTGATCCCAGCAGGATACTACGCACTTGATTCCCTTAACTGATCCCACCCACAACCAACAGTTGCTACGACCTAAATTCGAAGACTTCAATAAACAAATCTGTATCACACAAAAAAGTTTGCGATAATAGATAAATCTGTCTCCCACAGATAAACCTACGAGTTTTGTTCCGTCTTTTGATAAAATCAAGGTGAACATGAACTAATCAATAACCCGGAATTATATTCCCGAATAACAACCTAGAATTAATGATCACCTCATAATAATCTAAATCGTATGGTAGCAAAACTAGATATTACGGAATCACAAACGATGAGATGAAGATGTTTGTGGTTTCTTTTTATCTTGACCTATCAGAGATATAATATATTCAGTTAGATGAAAAACCTAATTTATCAAGCTAATATCTCTTTCAACCCGTTAGATCAAAACTTAGCTTGTCATCATAAGAAGAAGATTCTCAAGCATAAACAAACTAGGTGCAATCAAAGTTCAACCACCGTTAGTCAATCAAATCAATATGAAAACTAAAGATAAACCGCAATATCTAGTTTCCCACCAACGGTCGCACTAGAGCTTCTCAATCCCAAAGAAGACTTTAAATTGAGCGGGCGTAAGAGATTTAACCTAATTAGATTACTCTCCTCTCCGATAAGCGGCTTCACCAGTAACAAAGACAAAAGAGGAAGTCTATATCATGCAGGATTAGTTTGCTAGAAATGCAAACTCAAAGTATTTATAGACAAGGAAGTTTGGACACCAAGGAATTTCCAAAACCGAAACTATTCTCAAGATATTTTTCATATTAACCAAATTCGGTTTTCATAATTCCTGGGAATGCACTGTCCAAAAATAATGATCGAAATCTCCTTGTAAAATCTTTAATTAGCAAATGCACATTACTAATTCTTATTTTCCATATATAATTAAAAACCTTAATTAAAAGATTCTTAACTTATTTAAATTCGATCTTGGGATTTACTTCCTTCTTAGCTGTTAAGGAATATCTTTGAACAATAAAAGAATAAGCATTAATGCACGTGTTCAAAGTGTGTCGACATCTTACTCTTGCAAGTCCTTTTCATACTTACTCACTTGAAACCGATTTACCACACTTCCAAACAAGTTTAGAATTGGTTCATCTGACTTTCAAGAACTATGTGATTGATCAAGTAACACTCAATCACAAACCATGGGTTTAACGGTTCTACCAAAACAAGTTTCGGTTCTACCTCCATGTGAGTATTGTGCATAGTTACACTAGCTTACCAAAGATAGGTTGACTAGGTACTAGGATCGGTTCCCCCATATATTTGGTATCTAACTTGTATGTGTTGCACATGTCCATAGGATCGGTTCCCCATTCCTAAAAACGTGTTGCACATGTTCATAGGATCGGTTCCCATTTCTTCTATAAACCTTGTTGCACCTCATATAAGGATCGGTTCCCCTTGTGATGTATTGCACCTCTTACTAGGATCGGTTCCCCTTTCCCAAAATTTGGTCAGACACTCACAAACCGATCATACCCCAGGTGATTACTTAAGATTGGTTTCACTAATAAAAGTCATACCAATACATAAGTCAGGCCTCATGTGAATAGTTTTACCAAGAACACAAACAAGTCATGAGCGGTTATACTAATCACACATATTGGTCGTTCATAAGATATGCAATGAAGAACATCCCAATAACGCCTGGCGATTTCCTTTTCGTTCACAACACATATCATGAACTTACTTCCTTAGAACACATGTAAACATTGTTTCCTAGGATGAAATCCTCACCTCATACCCATACATAATCATAATAGCATTCATACGATTATGTCGATGTCTTATATACAAAGTTTAATGGTTAAGCAAGAAACTTCATATTGTATTCCTTAATACTATGTCTATCTAGAGTGTTCATGCTTCGCAGTTTTATTTTTTCATTATGCACGACTTGAAAGATACTTTAGGGAATGAAACAGTTTAAGTCAAATATCACTAACCTCAAGTGGAAGGATGTTGTTGTCGTTGTAGCTCCATACTTCTTCACTTCTTCAAGTCTTCTCAATACTTGTAATGTCTCACCCTAATACTTTCAAGCTAATCTATACGAAGTTGACTCTAGTACATTTAAAATCAAGCAAGTCTTAAATGAGTTTTGGTTCACTAAAATATGACAACCAAACTTGACATACCAACGCTTGGTGGGTTCAACGAGCAATGCTCTAACAATCTCCCCCTTTGTCAATTTTAGTGACAAAACTCTTACAATCATATGGATAAACAAATTACAATAATTCATTACACATACGCTTGATTCCGAATTCAACAACACATAACTGCATTCATTCAATCCTTAAAATGCAGTTGTTGACATTATAATAACAAAGCTCATACTCCCCTAAAGGTGAGATAGGTAGATTTTCAATCCGCACGTCTTTTTTATCCCAATCATATGATATGTTACTCCCCTTAGTCTATGCTTTTCCTCATTCGTTAGATAAACATTCAAGCACCATTGTCCTCTTCCCTAGTGACACCAATCAACATAAAATTGATACCAGCATCACTTGTTTACTCCATATATTTCTCCCCTTTTTGTCACAAAAATGACAAAGAACGAAAAATAAAGGACAACACGAAAAGGATCTTACAAATCTCAAAATAGACTTGCAACTGTTGAGTCAAGCACGAGGGTTCACATACCATTTTTGATAACCAATATCAAAACCGAAACTACAAAGTAATTATGTTTTGATATGTTATCATGGAAATAATTTCGAAGCAATTTTCCCAACTAGTTTAGCAAACCAAAAATCAACTAAGCAACTTAGTTCCTTTGCTAAACCGATTGTATAAATACAACCGCTTCATTCGATAAGACCAAAACAAAGATAAACTCCATTTTTCTCATCAGGTTCTAATTATCCATATAACTTAGACCTTTAGATTTTAAACAATCCAAATACTAGGTTAGTTAACTAGCATTTCCTTGTTTAGGCTTTCAACTGAACTTGAATAACCGAAACCTCCACTTTGATAAGTCTAACTAAGATCAGAATTAACTTAGTTTATCTTATCAGAATCGAATTGGACTAAACAACTCATCCGTCAATATATTCATTCGTTAAGCCATAAATAATTCATACAAACCAATAAATCAACTTGCATAATTATTCACCTCAACCGGAAACAATTGAAACAACATATATATTAAAGTTTCACTATTGCACGAAATTTTGTAAGCTTAAACAATTGATACCATACAATAAAGCAAAATAACAATTGTTTTACTTAACTGGAAGCAATTGAAATAACATAAACATTAAAGCACACAATTGCACCAAACTTTGTAAGCCTAAACGATTGATATCACACAACAAAGCAAGATAACAATAGTTTTACTTAACCGAAACAATTGAATCACAACATACATACATAATGGAATAACACATCAATTGTACCAACAATTTCTTTTAAGCAAAAGCAATATATATATCAAATAAAAATAGGCTTTTCTTAAAACGGAAAACAATTAACTAACAAGATTGTTACCTCAATTTCGCATCCAACTTCTCCAATATGATCGCATCTTCTTCTTCGAGGAGAATTGATATCGAAATACCATTATGTTGTCATTCTCATGCAAAAACAAAAGAATAACAACAACCAACCTTTACCAGAGAAAGGTTGAAAATGGTTTTAACAATTGCAAGCAAAAGTTGAAAACCGTCGAAACACATATGCTTTTATGCTAAACCAAAACCGATTCAACATATTGTGACTTTTTCACATATTGTTTCTAGGAACCCCTCATGATCCTTTGATAAAGCCTACCAACATGGGCTAGAACTTAATCTGCTAAATCAAAAAGTCACCCAAACCATAAGGGTTCACAACATATTATGAGATCGAATATCAAGGTAATAAAACCGAAATCAAACATCCATAATTAATAGAATACAAGTAAAGTATTCAAATTACCTCTATCTTGTTGGGAATTAAATTTAAAACCAACATCAAAAGAATGAGGTCATTATGAGCTTGGATGAAGAAGTTATGGGCAAAATAGTTTTACACGTTCTTCATATGGGGACCTCTCCTAGGATCGGTTTCCTATAATTAAAACGATGATCGTACATGTGCATAGGATCTCTTCAATAACAAAACTTTTGCACATGTGCATAGGATCTCTTCCTCGATAACAAAACTTCTCTGCAGATGCATGGGATCTCTTCCCCAATAAAAGACTTGTTGCCATGTGCATGAGGATCTCTTCCCTTTTGCACAATCACTGGATTGGTACCCAAGTTTCTTGTGATGGATCCACGTGATATGTTGTTTTTGACATAACTTTTATCATCGATGTCGAATCGATGATTTTTTGGCTCGTTTTGACCATAAAAGCAAGAGATACACATATATGATCAAGTAGATATCAATATCATAAACTCATAAATGTACCGTTCTTTCAAAACCCAAATATAGATAGAAAGTATGAGCATAGAAGAAAGAAATCTCTAAAGATGTTAATTAGTCATATAATAATCGAGAGATCATGTGCTCGGTTTCATGTGCTTCTCACCTTCTAGAATTGAGCACCAAGGTGAGCATGCACATTCTAACATAACTAGGTTGTGTTGAGTTCGATCTTGTCTTGTTCGTCATGAGATGACTAAGACAGAATCATTCTTGACCTCTTGCTTGGTTTGTTTTCTCTTGTTCCATCTCTTGTTTTCTTCTTTGACTTGTGATGAAAGTGTCATTATCACAACATTTACTAGATCAAGAGACTTCGAACATAATGTCTTTCTTTAGTCTTTCAAGAAGACTCGTAATTATTGTCATCGACAATTAACGTTGTGAGTCATTCTTGTGACTAACTTTTGGTCCTTCTTGGCTATGGAGGACTTATGAGACCCATTTAGAGTTGGGTTTAGAGAGCAGACTTTCTCTTCATACCACTAGGATCATTGTCCTTTTGAATATTTTGAAACACCTTTTCCAATTTGGAACATGAGATCTTGTTTTTGCATTTAAAAAGTCATCTCTTTGCTATAATTGGGTCTTTTATGAATGACCTTGTACAGGTGATATGCAAAATATGAACTATCATTATAATAATTCTTTTACCTAAACTTGGATAATCTCGAATCTGAGTTCTTTGGGAGCAATCTTAGTCAATTCGTTTGATACAAAAGTAAAGCATCTTGCATTTCTACGAACTTTGCATCCCCATTGCAAGTGTCTTTATTACCACAATAATAATAATGCTTAGTATAAATATTCAAAGTATGAGTTTTAGTGTTACCTTTTTGTGGATCCTCTTGCATTGAAGTTGGCCAAGTTTTTCTTATTCTTCTTATCCTTGTTTCAACGTTGTTTACTTCTTTGATTCTTCTGATTGATTGAACACTTATTACACAACTTAATGCAGACTTTTCTTCTTTACTGAAAACTAGAGCATCTTTGTCATCAGTGGAAGCTCAGTTTTGAAGAGAATTTGTAGCTTTAACAAACTTTACCTCTTTGCTAATATTTGAAGCATTTGTTCCACTTATCATCGATCCTTGTGTATCCGATGATTTCTACTTGCTCTACATTGAGGTTAAATTGTTTGAGCTTGCTATTGACCTTTTGAGTCAAATTTCTTCTTAGCATCTTGATTTTATCAAGAGCACCGACTAAATCAGCCTCGAGGAGTTTTTCTAGTGAGAGATACTCCACCTTCTTCTCTGCTAAAACTCTTTTGTTGAGTTAATCCACTGCATGAGATTCTAGCAAGTTTTATTCGAGATACACGTATTTGGTGAGACGTATCTTTCCCGAAAGTTCTTGTGATCTTGATCGTCGCTTTCCATCAATCAATCTTGATTGCTTCAAAACATCATCCAGATTTTCTCACTTTCCTCTTAATAAATAAGCAATTGTTAGCGAGGTATTCTTCTTTGAGCAAGTTCATGACTCTTCATTGAGATTTTCAGACTTTAAAGTTAAATCTCATTTTCTCTTAGATGTTGAAAGAAGATCATTCAGAACAAATAGAAGTGTTCGTTCTATTCGCTTCAGTTCAGAAGTTTTATGACGACTTGATCCTTCATGTAAATCTCCGTATATGAACTTCGAAGCTATCTTGCGTATCAAAAAGAGCCTTTTAGGATGCAGAATCGTAGCATGACGAATACAGAGGCTTAGCAATCTCTCTATGGGACGCTTCAGGACTTATTCTCGGAAGATGAGTAGAACTTGATGAAGAAGCTCCTTTTAAGCATTCTTAGAAGTCTCCAACTTCGGGCAGTCTTGCGATACGTTAAAAGAGTCTTTCTTTGAGTTTTACGCTCCTCGCTTAACTCTGATTCATGACTCATATATTATAGGATGGATCGCATCAAACACAAATTGTTAGATCTTTTCGTGTTTGCACAACTCTGATACCAATTGAAAAAGCGAGGTACCCAAATATACTCAAGCTAAAAACTTTTCATGCTATAAGTCACTTTCCCGAAAGTGATTGTCTATGGACGAGTCGAGACAATACAACAAATTGGTTCACACTACGTCGTGATCATCGTATGGATCTCGAGATCGAGACAATACAAATAACAAAGTGTGTTTACGATACAAAGGTTGGACTTAACCAAACTCAATAGGATTGCACGTATCAAGTAAATAGGAATTAACGTTTGTGCGATTTACTTTAATTATAATAAAACAATTATAATGCGAAATATAAAGTAAATGACATCAAGATTTTTTTAACTTGAGGAAACCGTCAAATGCGTAAAAACCGGGACCTAGTCCGGGGTGAATACTCTAAAGGATTATCCATTGCTATCACAAATAAACCAACTTCGTATAGTTGAGACCAAGCTAACTACCTCAAGAGTTCACCTAGTTTAGTCTGCCTTCACGCCTCCAACTCTGTAAACAAGTCACATACTTGGACCAATTCCTTTGGTTGAAGTATTCCAAACGATTAAAAAGACAACAAATACGTTTGGAGTATCAACTCTCTTCACCAAGTGATATGAGTTGGGCAAAGGATTCCCTTGTTTATCTTAACATAAACTCCTTTGCCAGTTCCAAGATCTATCTTATGTTCAATCACCCAAAGGTAATACGTTAGATTAAGCCAATCAACACTCTTAATCCAAGAACTGTGTTGATGCGATCTTCCTCAATTAATCAATCCAATCTACACAAGGATAAACCGATTATTAATTGGATCCTGCTTTACCCAAACAAGTATTGTGCACACCAAAAGATTATAAAACCGAAGTAGAAATCTTTCAATCTCTTCTTTGTCTTCCTAATCTTCTTGAGATCTTCGATGAACACATGTACACAATCTACTTGAATCTCTTGTGATCAATCACACGA